>JBBGZY010000640.1:0-30000 GCA_037952925.1 Lithobates clamitans
GCCTGAACCAGCTGATATTAATTTGCACTGACAAGGGGCAGGATTGCTTTGTAATTACTGGTAGATCTTTCACAATATACAATATATAATATTCAAAAAAATGATTTTTTTCCAAAAAAAGTGCGCTTGTAAGACCGCTGCGCAAATATGGTGTGAAAAAAATATTGCAATAACCGCCATTTTATTCTCTAGGATGTTAGAAAAAAAAACAATATGTAATATTTGGGGGTTCTAAGTAATTTTCTAGCAAAACAAACTGTTTTAAACTTGTAAACACCAAAATCTCAAAACGAGGCTGGTCCTTAAGTGAGCAAATTATATACCATCCATGTACTATACAAAATTATTTATGCATTAACCTGTTGTATAATCCAAAAGTAAATATAAACCAAGAAAGTCCAATACACAAACATGGTCTTTTATAGTGTGCTTGTGCAAGTACCAAAATGACTAATAATATACAGTGCCTTGAAAAAGTATTCATTCATCATTCCCTTGAAAATTTCCACATTTTTTCATTTTACAACCAAAAACGTCAATGTATTTTATTGGGATTTTATGTGATAGACCAACACAAAGTGACACAATAATTGTGAATTGGAAGGAAAATAATAAATTGTTTTCAAAATTTGTTACAAATATCTGAAAAGTGTGGGTGCATTTGTATTCAGCCCGCTTTACTCTGATACCCCTAACCAAAATCTTGTAGAACTAATTGCCTTCAGAAGTTACCTAATTTAGTAAATAGAGTCCACCTGTGTGTAATTTTATCTCAGTATAAATACAGCTGTTCTGTGAAGCCCTCCAGAGGTTTGTTAGAGAACCTTGGTGAACAAACAGCATCATGAAGGCCAAGGAACACACCAGACAGGTCAGGGATAACGTTGTGGAGAAGTTTAAAGCAGGGTTAGGTTATAGAAAAAAAATATCCCAAGCTTTAATATCTCACGGAGCTCTGTTCAATCCATCATCCGAAAATGGGAAGAGTATGGCACAACTCCAAACCTGCCAAGACATGGCCGTCCACCTAAACTGACAGACCGGGCAAGGAAAGCATTCATCAGAGAAGCAGCCAAGAGGCCTGTGTTAACTGGGGGTGCAGAGATACACAGCTCAGGTGGGAGAATCTGTCCACAGGACAACTATTAGTTGTGCACAAGACATGGTAAGAAGAAAGTCATTGTTAAAAGAAGGCCATTAAAAGTCCCATTTGCATTTTTCAAGAAGCCATGTGGGGGACACAGCAAACATGGAAGAAGGTGCTCTGGTCACATGAGACCAAAATTGAACTTTTTGGCTTAAAAGCCAAACTCTATGTGTGTTGGAAAACTAACACTGCACATCACCCTGAACACACCATCCCCACCGTGAAACATGGTGGTGGCAGTATCATGTTGTGGGGATGCTTTTCTTTAGCAGGGACAGGGAAGCTGGTCAGAGTTGATGGGAAGATGGATGGACCCAAATACAGGGCAAGAAAACCTGTAAGAGTCTGCAAAAGACTTGAGACTGGGGCAGAGATTCACCTTCCAGCAGTACAACGACCCTAAACATCCAGCCAGAGCTACAATGGAATGGTTTAGATCAAAGCATATTCATGTGTTAGAATGGCCCAGTCACAGTCCAGACCTAAATCCCATTAAGAATCTGTGGCAAGGCTTGAAAATTGCTGTTCACAGACGCTCTCCATCCAATCTGGCAGAGCGTGAGCTATTTTGCAAAGAAGAAGAATGGGCAGAAATGTCCCTCTCTAGATGTGCAAAGCTGGTAGAGACACCCCCAAAAAGACTTGCAGCTGTAATTGCAGCGAAAAGTGGTTCTACAAAGTGTCGACTTTCCAGATATTTATTTTAAAAAAAAATTAAAAACCATTTATAATTTTCCTTCCACTTCACAATTATGTGTGACTTTGTGTTGCTCTATCACATAAAATCCCAATAAAATACATTTACATTTTTGGTTGTAAAATGTGGAAAATTTCAAGGGGTATGAATACTTTCAAGGCACTGTAAATCAAATCCTCCTTGTGCACGTACGAGTAAGCTCCAAACCATCCAATGCACCAACCAAGTGATGGTAACTCGCACCCCCTTCACACCATGCACTCACCAGAAATATATGACCCCACAATTTAGGGTTCAGTATCGCTTTAATGTGGCTGTACCATCTCTGTCGCAATATTCCACCGGCTCTGGCCTCCTAGCTCCCTTCCAAGTGTCTCACCCCCTGATGGATCAGTTATATGTATAAGGAGACCACAGACAGGAACCCATCGTGTTTCAGCTTTATTACTATAGAAAATTCCTTCGACCCATAGAACTCCCCCTGCCCAGATATACACTCACATCAGTGTGTGCCCACCGAGCACTCAGGATTTCCAGCATCGTAGTTGTGATGAAACAAAAAATACTGCTGTTCCGATGGCCGGAACTACCGTTCCAAAACCCAGAAGTGATGTCGGTGTCCTCGTTCCATCTCAACACATTTCTCCCAGTTGAGCATCCTCAGGAAGCTGGGAATCTTCATTGACTACTTTTTTAGCAGGTTCAGGCTTCCTCTAGTCTCCCCTCAGCTGCAGTAGTAGCAACACACAGCCAGGGAGCAGGATCTGTGTGCAGGATTTGGCAGGGATCTTGCAGGGGGAGCCAGTCAATACTTCTTCCTGTACACAGAAATAACATGCACCAATGGAAGGAGCACCAGGCCAAAATGATGAGTCTCAATTTTCTAGCCAGTGGAATTTGCATGAGCAATTAAGTTTCTAGATCCTGGTTAGTATCTCTCCTGGCCCTGCAAATAGTTTCCCGACATATATTCACGAAGGAAAGCCCTATTGTGAGTGTAGCACAGCCCCTAAGGAGCCGCAAGTAGAATGGGATCCCCCCACCCTGCACAACCAGGCACACTTGAGTTATGAAACAATCCCAGTGTTTTTTTATCTTGAGGCGATAAAACTTGGATGGGGAGTAGATGTATTTTGGGATGCCCACTTGACTTCAGGAAACTCTTCGTATATACAGCTATATACACTCCTTCTCGTTCTCCAGCACTAACTTGCTTGCAGAACACCAGTTGGCACACTGTTTGGTAAACCTGACAAAACACTAAGTCAGATTTTTAGACGCAATAGCCCTTTACAGGCAGGGACCCCAGGCCCCTTTTGTTGTGGAGAAAAAAGTCAGTGTCCAGCTTCACATCCCTGTGGCTACTGATCCCAGCACCACCTCTTCAGGCACTGCCAGCCCGGTTGGCTGCAGCTGCCCCATTTCACTAGGCCCTCCTGGATACTTCTCCACCGTCCTCCCAGACTGTTCACTCACCAGCCCATCCAGCTGACTCAGGAGATCTCATGGACATACTGACCTGCTCCTGCTGTCCTCTCCTTGCTCCCGTGCCTCCAGGATAGATTTCCTCCATGTTTTGTAGAGGGTCCCTCCAGCACCCGAGCCCCAGGCCCAAAGTCACCCCCCCCCCCCCCCGACTAGGGAGCACCCTCGAGGGTCACTGACAGCCTCCTCAGCACTCCATCTTTCACCTGACTTGCCCCTGCTGGCATGACTCATGAGTGTGTAAGAGGTGCCCGTCCCCTTCCAGCTCACTTTGCTTTGATGGCTGGGGCCCTCATCAATACTCCAAGCAGCTCCTCCTAGACTGCACCCTCCACCTCCTGGAAGCTTCTCCAAGGTTCCAGAGAGCAGTGGGAGTTACCAGAGGTGCTGCTTGATGTGTCCTCCATCCTCCCTGAGTCACTCAGCCCTGACGCAGATTCAACCCAGCCTGGTTCTCAGCCAGGCCAATTTACCTACTCTGACAATATGCACTAGCACCTAGCTGGAGGTTGTTACTTAAGTCCATTCAGTGTTCTTATTTTAACTGAAGCCCTGATGAAGGGGAATGTTTTCTGGCCCTGTCGGATGATGCAAATGCGACCCAATAGAACACGGGTAGCAAAAATTCATGATACAAGGGTTTTAATTCTTCCTTTGTTTGGGCTATTTATACACTTTAACCACTTCCTCACCAGCCCCAGCATCCCTTTTAACTGGGTCTATAAGCTGGAGGGTGGGCAGGAAGGTCTGCTCCAACACGTGACCACTGTGAATGGCTGTCGCAGTGGTCACATGATCAGGAGCTGTCTATAAAAGTGCGTTCCCTGTGCTGGAAGCACTGTGACCGGGACAGAAACCTTGGCCGTCCATGGACCCATATTTACAGACTGTGCGTTTTTAAAGCCCACCATCTTTAGGGCGGCAAGAGGTTAAGGAGCGTAGAGGGAAGCACAAATTTCTATACTCGATCTTCAGGTTTAGGTCTGCTAGGGCAAGGATCCCTTAGCATGGGCAAAGCCCAGCTTCAGGAGGTTCAAAGTAATCTTTATGTGAGCTTGCTCTCTATGGATGCAGATGAGAGCAGGTTTTTTTAGGTTGAGCGAGTTTTGATGGGCGGTGTATAGATTTTCTTTTGGAATTTAATTGTATGGAAAGCCAAAATCTCCCCCCCCCCCCCCCCCCTTTAAATAAATTGCTTTTCAAGTAGAAAAAAAAAACTTGTGCAACCAAAATGGCGTCCTGCCATGGCGCTTCTGCTGGACATCAGATGGCATCAACACGCTGCGCACTAAACATGTTCCTGCAGGCTCATGCTTTTATGATCAGTCCCCTCTAACAGCTGAGTAAATCTCTCACACGTGTACCAGGAAGCAGCCGGCATTTAATGCAGGATATTATATCATCAATGTTATTCCAGTCAGTCGAGGGACAGTCCAGCCAACACAAACATAAGCAGTAAGAATGCAAGTGAAAGCTGAAATTCGGAAGGGTGTCGGCCTGTGTTGCCACCATGTTTCTGCATGTCACCTGCAGTCCTGTATTCCTGTGATCTTTTACCCACACTGTGGGTAATACATGGTAATGTGGCTGTACAGTTGCTCCTAAAATTGAAGGATATCTATAATCTTTCGGATGTACACTATATTGTCAAAAGACCTTAAAGCGTTTATTGCCCTATTTATAAAAAAAAAAAAAAAACCTGCTCCTTTAACCTTTTCAGCCCCGAAAAGATTTACCCCCTTAATGACCAGATCATTTTTTGCGATACAGCACTGCGTTACTTTAACTGACACTTGCGCAAGTGTGCGACGCTGTACCCAAATGTCCTTTTTTTTTTTTTCTCTCCTACAAATAGCTTTCTATTGGTGATATTTGATCACCCCTGCGTGATCAAAAAAGTGACACTTTTTTTTTTGCGCTATAAGAGCCCTTTCACACTGGGGCGGTAGCGGCACTTTATCGCTGTTATGGCAGCAATTTGGCGCCGCAATTCGGGCAGGATTGGGGCACTTTTAACACCCTAGAAGGGGTTAAAAGTGTCCGTGTAGCGCCACTGCTGAAAAACACTTTGCAAGCGCTTCGGCAGCGCTGCCCATTTATTTATTTATTTTATTTATTTCAGGTACTTGTATAGCGCCGTCAATTTACGCAGCGCTTTACATATACATTGTACATTCACATCAGTCCCTACCCTCAAGGAGCTTACAATCTAAGGTCCCTAACTCACATTCATACATACTAGGGACAATTTAGACAGGATCCAATTAACCTACCAGCATGTCTTTGGAGTGTGGGAGGAAATCTGAGTACCCGGAGGAAACCCACGCAGGCACAGGGAGAACATGCAAACTCCAGGCAGGCAGTGTCCTGGTTGGGATTCGAACCAGCGACCCTTCTTACTACTAGGCGAGAGTGCTACCACTACACCACTGTGCCGCCCTACATTGCATTCCAGTGGGCAGGGATGGTTTAGGAGCGGTGTATACACCGTTCGCAAACCGCCCCAAAGATGCTGCTTGCAGGACGTTTTCTAATCTGCAAGCACAGCGCCCCAGTGTGAAAGCACTCGGGCTTTCACACTGGGACTGCAGATGAGGCATTTTTCAGGCGCTTTACAAGCGCCTGAAAAACGCTGCAGCGTGAAAGGGGTGTAAACAAAAAACGACCGTTTGGGGGGGGGGGGGGGAATTGTACTGGTAATGGTGGGGATCAGGGATTTTTAGTGGGGCTGAGACATTGCAGTGGACAAATATGACCCTAAGTGACACTTTTTGGGGACCAGTGACACCAATACAGTGATCAGTGCTAAAGAAATGCACTGATCGCTGTATAAATGACACTGGCAGGGAAGAGGTTAACATCACAGGGCTGTTTGCTCATCTGTTTTAAAAAAAAAAATGCCGTCTATACCTGATTTCAGAGCAGCGCTCACGTGACCGGCTGCCTCTCTCATCCTCTCGTCCCGACTGACCTTAGCAGAGGATTCCCGGTCCCTCCCACTATAGCTGTCAGATCGGGAGAGGCGGCCGGTTTGAAATCGTATATAGATGGCTTTTTTTTTTTTATAAATACAGAGACCAGGGGACACAGGATTAGGAAACGCACAGGATTATATGAAGATTTGACAGTGGCTTAACAGCCACTTTAATGGCATCCCAGTCTTAGTTCGTGTGGACGAGAAGACCTGACTCGCAGTCTCCGCTCTAATTCACCCCAAAGGTGTTCTATGGGGTTGAGGTCAGGACTCTGTGCAGGACAATCAAGTTCCTCCACCCCAAACTCGCTCATCCATGTCTTTATGGATCTTGCTTTGTGCACTGGTGTGCAGTCATGTTGGAACAGGAAGGGGCCATCCCCAAACTGTTCCCACAAAGTTGGGAGCATGAAATTGTCCAAAATGTCTTGGTATGCTGACGCCTTAAGAGTTTCTTTCACTGGAACTAAGGGGCCAAGCCCAACCCCTGAAAAACAACCCCCCACCATAATGCCCTCTCCACCAAGTGATTTGGACCAGTGCACAAAGCAAGGTCCATAAAGTCATGGATGAGCGAGTTTGGGGTGGAGAAACTTGACTGGCCTGCAAGCCAGGCCTTGTCGTCCAGCACCAGTGCCTGACCTCACAAATGGGCTTCTGGAAGAATGATCAAACATTCCCATAGACACCCTCCTAAACCTTGTGGACAGCCTTCCCAGAAGAGTTGAAGCTGTTATAGATGCAAAGGGTGGGCCAACTCAATATTGAACCCTAAGGATTAAGGCTGGGATGTCATTAAAGTGTGTGTGTGTGTGTGTGTGTGTGTGTGTGTGTGTATAAAAGCATGTGTCCCAATACTTTTGGTAATAGTGTGTGTATATATATATATATATATATATATATATATATATATATATATATATATATATATATATATATATATATATATATATATATATATATATATATATATATATATATAATTTGATTTAAAAATTTGCAACATTTTTTTTCCCATGAAAGTGGAGTTACCCCTAATCTTCATTCAGTCCTATGTAAAATCCATACTTCGCTGTTTCCTTTAAAGTAGGAACTTGAAAATCCCGATCTAGAAAATGTCACACAAAAGTCTGCACAAAGAATAACTCCGGTTAAATGTTTATTGAAATGCTTTGTATTGACATTGTTAATAGGTAAATACAGATGCTCGGTCCTTTTACCTAATTTCTGAAGGCAATGAATCATAAAATAAGTTTCTCCTACAATGTAGCAAATACAGTGCCTTGAAAAAATATTCATACCCCTTGAAATGTTCCACAACTAAAAACATAAATGTATTTTATGTGATAGACCAACACAAAGTGGCACATAATTGTGAAGTGGAAGGAAAATGATAAATGGTTTTCTTTTTTTTTTTTTTTTTTACAAATATGTGAAAAGTGTGGCGTGCATTTGTTTTCAGCCCCCTTTTACTCTGATACCCCTAACTATAACATGTAGTGAAGCCAATTGCCTTCAGAAGTCACCTAATTAGTAAATAGAGTCCACCTGTGTGTTATTTTAATCTCAGTATAAATACAGCTGCTCTGTGAAGTCCTCAGAGGTTTGTTAGAGAACCTAAGTGAACAAACCATATCATGAAGGCCAAGGAACACACCAGACAGGTCAGGGATAAGGTTGTGGAGAAGTATAAAGCAGGGTCAGGTTATAGAAAAAATATCCCAAGCTTTGAACATCTCACGAAGCTCTGTTCAATCCATCATCCGAACATGGAAAGAGTATGGTACAACTGCAAACCTACCAAGACATGGCCGTCCACCTAAACTGACAGTCCGGGCAAGGGGAGCATTCATCAGAGAATCAGCCAAGAGGTCCATGGTAACTCTGGAGGAGCTGCAGAGATCCACAGCTCAGGTGGGAGAATCTGTCCACAGGACAACTATTAGTCGTGTTCTCCACAAATCTGCCCTTTATGGAAGAGTGACAAGAAGAAAGACATTGGTGAAAGAAAGTCATAAGAAGTCCTGTTTGCAGTTTGTGAGAAGCCATGTGGGGGACACAGCAAACATGTGGAAGAAGGTGCTCTGGTCAGATGAGACCAAAATGTTTTGGCCTAAAAGCAAAATGCTATGTGTGGCGGAAAACTAACACTGCACATCACCCTGAACACACCATCCCCACCGTGAAACATGGTGGTGGCAACATCATGTTGTGGGGATGCTTTTCTTCAGCAGGGACAGGGAAGCTGGTCAGAGTTGATGGGAAGATGGATGTAGCCAAATACAGGACAATCTTAGAAGAAAACCTGAGTCTGCAAAAGACTTGAGACCGGGGCGGAGGTTCACCTTCCAGCAGGACAACGACCCGAAACATACAGCCAGAGCTACAATGGAATGGTTTAGATCAAAGCATATTCATGTGTTAGAATGGCCCAGTGAAAGTCCAGACCTAAATCCAATTGAGAATCTGTGGCAAGACTTGAAAATTGCTTTTCACAGACGCTCTCCATCCAATCTGACAGAGCTTGAGCTTTTTTGCAAAGAATGGGCAAAAATTTGATTTATTTGAAAAAAAAAAACTTTGAAAACAATTTATCATTTTCCTTCCACTTCACAATTCTGTGCCACTTTGTGTTGGTCTATCACATAAAATCCCAATAAAATACATTTGTTTTTGGTTGTAACATGATAAAATGTGCAAACATTTTTAATAGGTATGAATACTTTTTAAGGCACTGTACTCCGAAATGTTATTACATACTATGCCATTTCATTTCTGTAGCCTGTTCCTTTGACCATTCTTTTCATAAAGGTGATTACTATTCTAGATCAGAGGTTCTCCACCTCAGTCCTCAGTTACCCCCAACGGGCCATGTTTTGGTAACGTCCCTTAGATAAAATAGCTCTTATTAACACCATGTCATTGATATTGATTTCAAGCAGCTGTGCAAAGTAAAGGCAAACCTGAAAACCCGTTGGGGGTACTTGAGGACTGAAGTTGAGAACCACTGTTCTAGATCACCCAACGACCTGAAGTTGGGGCTATAGCAACACATTTAGTGGATCAATCAAATGACCTGTATCACTTTGTGTCATGAACGCCACTGGCTTATTTTCTGTGTTTTTTTTTATTTTTTTTTTTATACATTTTTAAAAATGTATGTCTGGGTAAAATCAAGATCCATTCAGTACATCTTTGCACTACATTAAAGTGGTTGTAAACCTCAAACATTAAATATGAACAAAGTGTGTGTTTTGTCTCAATCCAGAGCACTAAGTGTCATTTCTGTCTGCTGCCTCCTTCTTTTATCTGCTTGAGTCACTTCTGACAAGTTTTCCTGACACCGAGAAAAGAAGGTGATGGGGAGGGAGCTCCAGCACAGGGCCTGTGATTGACAGCCTCAACTTTGTTCGAGTGTTTGAACAGGGTGTGTCCCTTCCCTCCATTCTGCTCTCACTGAGCTCTGTGAGTGCAATTTTTGGCTCTCCGCCCCCTGCTTTCTGAAAGCTCAGACAAACTGTATAAATTCTGAACTTTGAATGGCTGTAGAGAAGAGAAGACTGTAGATAAACAGGAACAACTTATGTAGGAGCAATTGTTTCATCTTTGTGCATCACCTGAGGCCAGTCCCTTCACCGGGTTGGAAGGGTTTACAACCGCTGTAAAGCCCAACCCTGGGAAATCTAGCCACTTCCCGCCCAAGGCATGTCATGTGACATCCTGTACTTTGAGTGGGGATATCTGAATGATGGGTGCAGCTACAGGCATCATCCAGATATCATCTTTTTCGGCTGGTGATTCCCTCCACCGTAAGAACAATCATAGCGGCAGTCCCCTCTCTCCGCCCTTCGGTGCTTCTTCCGGCTCGCCCGTGTGATCGGCGAGCCGGAGAAGGAATACACTGGCGCCGGAAGTTGAGCTTAGAGTTTTCTAAGGGGCAGATGATCCCCAGCAGTCTCTTTGACCTTCGGAGGCCCGGGCGCGGTGTTACGACGTCACATCCGGCCCGTCAGTAGTAAACATAGCCGGGGACTCGGCTGGAAAGGCAGAGATCCATTTATTTTTTCTTTTGATCTCAGTCTTTCCCTTATAAGACCTCACATCTCTCCATAAAGAGGACCTGTCTCGCACTATTCCTATTACAAGGGATGTTTACATTTTCTTGTAATAAGAATAAAAGTGATCCAAAAATAAAAAAATGAAAGGGAAAGTGTAAAAATAAAAAAAATTCAAATATAAAATAAACAATTAAAAAAATGTGAAGTAAAAAAGTGTAGCGCTATAAACCTAAATAAGTATAAACTCTAAAGATAATAAAACCAGACTTAGAATCCCAATATCTAGGGATATAAACAAAAATTATGATAAATCCGTGGACAAATCCCAATTTAAGGGACATGCATAGAAATAATAAAGTTAAACCCTGTGCAAAGTACATATTACAGTATATATGTGCATGCTAGTGATACAAATTTATAAGTAGGGAAAGGATAACCAATGTGAATTTAAAATGCCAATATACACATCAAAAAATATATTAATATTTCCTTAAAACAGGCAGCAGTCCGGGCATATGTTGGAAAACTGATAAATATTAAGTCCTAAGATGTAAAGAAAATCCTCGAAGACCAGTATTCATAACATCAACATTTCAAGGGAGACTAGGATAGTAAAGGAGCCACCACCAAAGGTGTCAGGAGGCTCACCAGATGATGGTGACTTGGGAAGGCTTATACCGCCCAAGTCCCAAAGGCTTTTAAACCAGCTGGCTGGAGTGGTACATCTCCTGGGACAGCCACAATGGATCCTAGATCAGGAGGGCAGCTTGGTACCAACGATCACGGACAACACCATAAATGTAATGCTCCAATGGGGGGCCCCAAACCGATGTTCACATACCATGTGAAAATAGAGGAAAAAACTCGCATAGCGTAATACCGTATAAACTTTTTATTAAAGGAATGAGGATTAAAACTCACATGTTAAAAAGTCGTCAAGGACGTACACAAGAACAAAAGCGGCATATGAAATGGGTCCACCCGACTCGTTTCTGCTAGCCCAAATGACGGCTTTTTAGCAGAAACGCGTTGGGTGGACCCACTTCATATATAAAAAAAATTAACAAAGAAAAGTAGGCCTTTAGTATCACTTTGCGAACTTGCATGCAGTGTAATAATTACATAGAACTTGAAAAGTGATCCTGTGCTGTGAATGGGCTCACGCTATTGTACACTGAGAATTATTTGTAGAGTGAAAACAGAGGTAAGTAATAGCTGGTTATGCTTACAAATTATATATTGAACGAAAGACATCCGGTTTGTGCTGTCAGTGATAAGTACATGAGAAATACATACAGCCTACAGAATGAGAGATGTGATACCATGTGGCTGTTTTTAGATATATACCGCGTTTCCCCAAAAATAAGACCGGGTCTTATATTTTGGCTACAAAAAACGTACTAGGGCTTATTTTCAGGGGATGTCCTATTTATTTAGGGTTTGTACAATAATCTACATTTAATCAAATACAGTCATGTCATTTTCTGGAAAAAATATATTTCCTGATACTTTAAAGCATGATAGACAGCACAGTGCTTGTGCTGTGTCATTTACCCCTCGCTATGTTCTAAAAAGATCTGGAATAAAACAATAAAATGTTTTTTAAAGTTCCTGTGTCCCCTGTCTTCTCTCCCCCTATCAGCTCAGGAGACAGCATTGTGAAATTCTGTAATCCCAAAACCTTAGTTAACCGCTTCAGCCCTGGAAGATTTGGATGCTGAATGAGCAGGCCATTTTTTTGCGATTGGGCACTGCGTCTTTTTAACTGACAATTGCGCGGGCATGCGACGCTGCACCAAAACAAAATTGATGTCCTTTTTTTCCCACAAATAGAGCTTTCTTTTGGTGGTATTTGATCATCTCTGCGGTTTTTACTTTTTGCGCTATAAACAAAAAAAGTGCGACAACTTTGAAAAAAAAAAACAATATTTTGTACTTTATCTTATAATAAATATCCCCCTTTTAAAAAAAAAAAAAAAGATATGTATTCTTCTACATATTTTTGGTAATACAAATCGCAATAAGCGTATATTCATTGGTTTGCGCACAAGTTAATAGCATCTACAAAATAGGGGATAGATTTATAGCATTTTTATTTATTTTTTTTTTTTACTAGTAATGGCGGCGATCTGCGTTTTTTTTTTTTTTTTTTTATCGGGACTGCGACATTATGGCGGACACATTTTTGGGACCATTGGCTATAAAAATGCACTGATTTACTGTAAAAATGTCACTGGCAGGGAAGGGGTTAACTGTGTTCCCTCTCTGTGTTCTAACTGAAGGGGGATGGGACTGTCTAGGGGAGATGACCGATCGCTGTTCATACTTTGTATGAACGCACGATCAGTCTCTTCTCCCCTCAGAGAACCTGGATCTGTGTGTTTACACACACAGATCCCTGTTCTCGGTGTGTCACGAGCGATCGTGGGAGCCCGGCGGGCCCGCATCAGCTCCAGGGGCGCGCCGCCGGAGGCCACAGGGCGAAGTGACGTAACATAACGTCGTTTCTCCCAGCCGCGACATTCTGCCACAGTTAAACTGCGTCGTCTGGTCAGCAAGTGGTTAAAGTCATTGTAAAATCATGTAATCCGTTCTGTAAAAAGATTACATAATGTGCAGTGTCTTCTTTTTGTAACTTTTTTATTGTGCAAAATACCTTTTACAGCGCTGGGCGCTCACGTGACCCACCAGAGCTCTTCTTTCCTGCTCTGAGCACTGCAGAGGGAGGGGCCGCTGATGTCAGCTGGAAGGAGAGGAGAAGGTTTCAGGCGGGTCACGTGAGCGCCCAGCGGCGCTGTAAATAAGGTATTTTCCTCAATAAATTTACACAAGGAGACAACCTGCACATTATATAATCTCTTTACAAAATGGATTACATGATTTTACAAGGACTTTAACTAGGGCTTATTTTTGGGGTAGGGCTTATATTGCAGCCATCCCCGAAAATCACGCTAGGTCTTATTTTAGGGGAAACGGGGTATTAACTACTGGCCGTCCGCCCCATAGATTTACGGCTACATGGCGGCTCTCCTGTGCATAATCGTGTATATATTATGATTAGTATTACTATACAGGATTTATATAGCGCCAACAGTTTGCACAGCGCTTTACAAAATGAAGGCAGACAGTACAGTTGGTATACATTTTGTTACAAGAGGAATCGGAGGGCTCGGCTCGTTATACGTGATTCTGCACCTCCGCCTTGGGGGCGCACGCGCCGCCAGCGGCCGGCTTCTGCTGCGATTAATCCCCGCAGTCGCTGATCTTCGGGCGCTGGATGTCCACCTGCACTCACCGATCGTTTGCTTAAACACACAGAACTGATCTCTGCCTATGTAAACAAGGCAGAGTTCTGACTGGGGAAGGGATGGATTTTGTATTCCTGCAAAGCAGGGAATAAAATCAACCTCTTCCCCTAGTAAAAGCACCTCACACAGTACACACAAAACACTGGCTAGGCACACAGTTAACCCTTTGATTGGCCTAGATGTTTAACCCCTTCTCATACAATGTAATTAGGACAGTGACAGTGCATATTTTAGCACTGATCAGTGTATTAGTGTCACTGGTTCTCACAAATGTCAGTGTTGGATTGTCCACCGCAATATCGCAGTCCCACTATAAGTCGTTGATCGCCGCCATTACTAGTATAAAAAAAATTCCATGAATATATTCCATAGTTTGTAGACGCTATAACTTTTGCGCAAACCAATCTTTATACGCTTATTGGGATTTTTTTTTAACCAAAAATATGTAGCAGAATACGTATTGGCCTAAATTTATGAAGAAATTAGATTTTTCTATTTTTTATTTTTTTTTTTAATTGATGTGTTTTTTACCAGAAAGTAAAAAATTATTTTTTTTATTTTTAAAATTGTCGGTCTTTTAGCGCAAAAAATAAAAAAACCGCAGAGGAGATCAAATACCACCAAAAGAAAGTTCTATTTGTGGGGAAAAAAAGTTAACAATTTTTTCCTGAGTACAGCGTTGCACGACTGCGCAAGTGCCAGTTAAAGCAACGCAGTGCCGTATCACAAAAAAATGGCCTGGTCATGAAGGGGGGGGGGGGGGCAAATCTTCCAAAGGTCAAGTGATTAATTATACAGCCAGGTATTGGAATGATATGCAGCCGGCAGAAGGTAACCGGTCGACACAATAAAATTTATGGGACGTGGGGAAGGGTGCTGTGCATTTACCACAACTGGGATCAATCGGCGTTCAATCGCATGCAATGGCTAAAGACAGCCAGGTGGATTTCACAAATGACTAAAAATAATTTGCAGGTTAAATTAGACTTAAAGTTACAACTAAAACTACAAATATAATATATTGCAGCTTACCAATCATTAGACGTGGTGGCTGCATTTGTTTTTCTCTTTTTTTTTTTTTTTTTTTTTTTTTTTTTTTAGGCTTTTCCTCCCTCTGTTTTCACCTGGAGATCTGGCCAGTAACACACCACCCGAATCACAGCACTCCCCACTCTGGATGAAGGAGCGCGGGAGGCATCTTTGGACAGCAGCATTGTCAGTCTGTGAGAAGGGGAGTGTTAGATGTACTAGCAGATTTAAATACACTAGCAAATGGAAGCCTGACTCCAGCTTAAAAAGCAACAGAGCAACTTTTATTCTTAAAAAAAAAATAAAAAATAAAAGTTTTACATAAATACAACTGATCACTGTAAACACCCCTGTCAGTGGTAAATGGTTTGTCTCATCCCTGTATATGATAAATTTGCAGGAGACCCTGAAAAACAACAGACTTACTGGCTGGATCACGAGATGAAAATAAAAGCCTAAAAAAAAAGATAACGAATGCAGACATCACATCTAAGAATTGGTAAGCTGCAATATAATAAATTTTTGCTTTTGGGTTGTATATTGTTATAATTATACAGGTATTGGAATGATATGCAGCCTGCAGAAAGAGACAGGCAGTACTGTGCATATGACGGCATGGTTTACAGTGGGGGGGGGGGGGAGTATTTGACCCCCCCCCCCTGCTGATTGTATGTTTGCCCATTGACAAGGAAACGATCAGTCTATAATTTTAATGGTAAGTTTATTTTAACAGTGAGAGACAAGATAACAACAAAAATATCCAGAAAAATGCATTTCAAAAAAGTTATAAATTGATTTGCATTTTAATGAGTGGAATAAGTATTTGATCCCCTATCAATCAGCAAAATTTCTGGCTCCCAGGTGTCTTCTATACAGGTACTGAGCTGAGATTAGAGCACTCTCTTAAAGGGAGTGCTCCTAATCTCAGCTTGTAACCTGTATAGAAGACACCTGTCCACAGAAGCAATCCATCAGATTCCAAACTCTCCACCATGGCCAAGACCAAAGAGCTGTCCAAGGATGTCGGGGACAAGATTGTAGACCTTCACAAGGCTGGAATCGGCCACAAGACCAAGGGGACAGGACAACGTCACCGCATCAAAGGGACGATGGACGGGGTCATATACCTTGAAACCTTGGGTGAGAACCTCCTTTCATCATCCAGGGCATTGAAAATGGGTCGTGGATGGGTATTCCAGCATGACAATCACCCAAAACACACGGTCAAGGCAACAAAGGAGTGGCTCAAGAAGAAGCACATTAAAGGTCATGGAGTGGCCTAGCCAGTCTCCAGACCTTAATCCCATAGAAAATATGTTGAGGGAGCTGAATGTTCGGGTTACCAAACGTCAGCCTTGAAACCTTAATGACTTGGAGAAGATCTGCAAAGAGGACAAAATCCCTCCTGAGATGTGTGCAAACCTGGTGGCCAACTACAAGAAACGTCTGACCTCTGTGATTGCCAACAAGTACTAAGTCGTGTTTTGCGAAGGGGTCAAATACTTAATTCACTCACTAAAATGCAAATCAATGTATAACTTTTTTGAAATGAGTTTTTCTGGATATTTTTGTTATTCTCTCACTGTTAAAATCGACCATTAAAATTATAGACTGATCATTTCTTTGTCAGTGGGGCAAACGTACAAAATCAGCAGGGGGGTCAAATACTTTTTTCTTCTCACTGTAAAAACACTAATATTACAGGACGTGGGAAAGGGGGCATGTGCATTTACCATACCTGGGGCCAATCAGATGGATGTGACAAATCGTATGCAATGGTTTAAAGGCAGCCAGGTGGGTTTTGAATCAGTTAGACCTAAAGTGTTTCTAAACCCAAATCAGTCTGTATATGCAGTAAGGCAAGCTTGTTATACTTACTGTGGAACCTAAGGGGTTAATCCTCTGCAACGTTAAAAAATAAAAAAGGCGGTTTGATCCTGTTCTCTGATCCTCCCCTTCTTCCACTGTCCCCAGTCCATCCCCCTATAGAACAGAGCCTTGGAGTCACTCTGCACATGCTCACTTTGGTGTGTATCGATAGAGAGTTTTATTTTTTGGGAGGGTGCATGTGATCAGCACAGGGCCAATCAGCGCGGTCCAGACAGAGGGTCAGGGGTCCTGCAGCCTCATAGGTCAGTCAGTATATTGAATGCAGGCTCCTGGGGAGACCAGATATAATGAATGCAGGGTCCTGGGGAGACCAGATATAATGAATGCAGGCTCCTGGGGAGACCAGATATAGTGAATGCAGGCTCCTGGGGAGACCAGATATAGTGAATGCAGGGTCCTGGGGAGACCAGATATAGTGAATGCAGGCTCCTGGGGAGACCAGATATAGTGAATGCAGGCTCCTGGGGAGACCAGAGATAGTGAATGCAGGCTCCTGGGGAGACCAGATATAGTGAATGCAGGCTCCTGGGGAGACCAGATATAGTGAATGCAGGGTCCTGGGGAGACCAGATATATTGAATGCAGGGTCCTGGGGAGACCAGATATATTGAATGCAGGGTCCTGGGGAGACCAGATATAGTGAATGCAGGCTCCTGGGGAGACCAGATATAGTGAATGCAGGCTCCTGGGTTTACTAACACTTTAAGGCCCCTTTCACAGGGGCTTTCCGATCGGGTATGCCTGTCCGCTGAGCAAAGTGGAGTCCACCGGCCGGGACCGCCCATGTGAAAGGACCCTTAAGTTGAGTTCTAGTCATATACTTTTATATAAAAGACACAAATTCATTCCAAAGCTCTATTCATTAAATTATCATGAAATGTGTTTTTTATTTAATGCAATGTATCTAAATTTGACTTGGTACCAGACTCTTGCAATCTTATGTACAGCTGAGGTCAGAATAGGAAAGGAAGAGGAAGCGCAAGCAAATCAGTAATGCTGCAGTGCAAGGTACATGCTGATAGACGGAGAGGGCAGAGTGACAGAGAGATCAGCTCATCAGTCTGCTGCTTGTCCTTTCGCTATCCCGACTCTGGAAGAGTGGGGGAGGGGGAGAGACCTTTTAAGCGTTACCTAGATTTAGAAGACAAAAAAATAGTGTGTCTCTTCTGCCAGACAAGGCTGTTTGGTGTGACAGAGCTGTGCAAATCTCAGAACTTGATGGACAGAAATACAAATCCTTTGGCAGGTAAAACGGCTTCTATTTAATCAATATTTCCCCTGTTTTCCTGCTTTAAAGGACTGCAAAATAACATTGTTGATGGAGGTAGCTCCTGCATAAATAATACTTGTAACCCCAATTGAAAGATCCAGTAGGGGGGGGAACGTTCCTCTGACCACCTCCTCTCCAATCAGAATTGGGTGTTGCCTCTACTGCTTTTAGCAGGGAATCCTCCCAACACCCAGACATGCAGGAGCAGTGTGTGCAGCCGGAGGGGGAGGCGATGGCTGGAGGAACCTAAATTGCTGGATTTTTTCATGAAAACTGTAAGGCTTAGACCCCCCCATACTAGATTTTCTGCAGATTTTTGTCTTCAGATTTACCAAAACCATATATTATGCGGTCAAACCTTAAAGCCTCGCACACACGATCAGATTGTTGGCCAACAAAACCGTGGCCTTTTGTTCGAAGGGCGTTGGCCCAAACTTGTCTTGCATACACACAGCCACATAATTGTTGGCCAACAATTACGAACTTACTGACGTACTACGTGGTTTTTCAGCTCTTTAGCGCCACCCTTTGGGCTCCTTCTGCTAATTTCGTGTTAGTAGAAGTTTGGTGAGTGTTTTATTTGCGCTTTTCATTTTGCGCTTTTCATTTAGTTTCTGAACGGCCGTTCGTCAACCAGCCATGTTGCGGAATCATAGGAGATAACGTGTTATTTATTATTGACCTTGGAGTTATTGCTTTGACATTACCGTATATACTCAAGTATAAGCCGACCCGAATATAAGCCGAGGCACCTAATTTTACCACAAAAAACTGGGAAAACTTATTGACTCGAGTATAAGCCTAGGGTGAGAAATGTGCAGCTACTGTAAGTGGAAAAGAGGGTCAGCAATGCCCATTTGCAGCCATAGGTCCCCTGAACTTCAAACTCGGTAGTTAAGGGTTCCTAGATGGCCCCTAGCTGCAGCCAAAATTTGGGGTCTCTGGACCCCATTGCTGCAAATGGTAACAGTTGACCAACTTTGGGGCCCCGTATCTCGGGGCCACTTGGTGCTAGGAACCCCAGCTATAGTGTAGTGTGGATATAGTGTAGTGCTAGTTCCACTGGGTTTGCACACCAAATTTGGGGTTCCTAGCACCAAGTGGCTCCGAGATACGGGGCCCCAAATTCGGTTCGGAAAATATCATTCTCTGCAAAGCAAAGTGCTTGACTCGAGTATAAGCCGAGGAGGGCATTTTCAGCACAAAAAAGTGCTAAAAAACTCGGCTTATACTCGAGTATATACTGTATTTTTTTTTTTTTTTTTTTTTTTTTGGTTGAATAATAATGATTTGATTTGGTATATTTTCTATATTTTTGGATGCAAAAAATGCACTTTTTGGTTAAGTTCTATTGGCAAGATATCACGTCTAATTTTATTTGTTTTCCTTTTTTTTAATGCACAATAAAAAAATTGTGGAGAATAATACTTGGCTATGTGTTTTTCTTCAAATGACAGTTTGGGAGTCGGCAGTTACATTTAAAAAAAATACAATGTAAAATTGACAAGGGACACCAACCTAGTTGTACCTTTTGATCTTAAAAACTACGGGATAATGGTGTTGTGGTAACTTGCCCCCAAAAAAAAAAGAAAAAAAAAAAAGCATAATATTATTCTTGATATCGCTAAAAAAAAAAAAGCCTTTGAAAATTCGTTTGCAATAACTCCATCAGTATTACCTGCAAAGCAGCTTCATTATTATCCCATTAAAGAAGAAGAGAATTGTGCGCTGCATTTCCAGATTTCATAATTTGCCACGTCACGAATGTTAATTCTCCATCACGAACGCAAGTTTACAAGACCGACCGCTTCCGGCTCGTCCTTGCTTCTGAGCATGCGTGTTTCTACTTTGGACTTTTGTCCGACGGACTTGTGTACACACGCTCGGAAAATCTGACAACCGACATTTGTCTGGAAAATTTTAAAACATGCGATCCAACATTTGTTCGCGGAAAATCCGATGGAAAATTGTCCGATGGAGCGTACACGCGGTCGGATTTTCCACCGACAGCCTGCCATCGAACATTTCCCGTGGGAAAATCCGATGGTGTGTACGCGGCTTGAGAGTTTTTCAATTTATATGCAATCAGGCAGGCCCTTGCACTACATGGTTTTGGTAAATCTGAAGACCATAATCTGCAGAAAATCTAATGGTGTGTATGTATGAGGCTTGTATTGCCTCCTCACCGCCTGTTAAATCCCCCTAAATGCCAGACTACTGCTCCGCAACATGGTACATTGTGGCTCCATTCACTTGAATGCGTCATGTTTTGGCAGGCAGTAGCGTTCACTGAACTCGACTGGGATTATAATTCCTGCCGCAAAGCACTGCAGCCACGGCATGTGTAGGCTCCCGGACGCTGTTTTTCCAGCTAAAGGGGGAGCAGTTAAGGAGGCAGCAAAAAAGCAGCTCAGCCACATGGTTTTAGTGCCCCCCCCTCAACCGCTAATTGAACAAACTCTAAAGGTCTTTTTGATTTTCTGTCTCTGCTCGCTCTCAAACAAAAAAAATATATATAATTTTGTAGGGAGTTTTCTTTGTAATGTCAATGAACTGAAACAAAAAAAAAAAAGTGAAATGAAGAATTGACACCAAATTGGCCATTTACAAAACATCTTGTTGTAAATTGAGGTAATCCACAACCTTGACTTGCCGCTGTCTTGTCATAAATCCATAGAATGCTTTGAATGTGTCCCAGACCGAGGTGACAAATGCAAAAACGTCTTTTGGCACATCGGGGTCCACCTTGGAGCTCCTCTATCCAGTTCTGATTCTTGGCCTGGGCCTTTTTTGTAGTCCCTGGAAGGGGGCAGGCGGTCCATTACAAAAGTCATGACTTTGTCACGTTCCCTAAGTGGAGAGGTTGAGTTTATGCCATATAGTGACCACCTTTTCTGGGTGGCTGATTGTGTCCGTCCATTGGTTGGCCGCTTCACTGCTGTTACTGTCACTGCTGATCCACACCTGAGGATAAGAAGAATTGGTTATATCAACTCCTCCAATATAAGCCACGGATGTCATCAGTAAATCACTTCACATGCTGCATATATATCAATATTCATTATAGATTCAATCATAAAGAAATTGATACACAAAGCAACCATACTGTACAGCAGGGATATGCAATTAGCGGACCTCCAGCTGTTGCAGAACTACGAGTCCCATGAGGCATAGCAAGACTGACGGCCACAAGCATGACACCCAGAGGCAGAGGCATGATGGGACTTGTAGTTTTGCAACAGCTGGAGGTCCGCTAATTGCATATCCCTGCTGTACAGGGTTACCAAATCCATGATCATTTTGTGAAAAGATCTAGTTGTGCAAACCTTTAAAGCGGTAGTAAACTGCTATTTTTTTTTTTAAACTGCAAGGCAAAGTTCTAGCATGCTAGTATGCGTTGCATTCTAGCACGTTATGTGAAACTTGCCTTAAAACAAAGCCCACCAGCGGCGCGTCATCACCACTGACAGGGCTTCCGTCTTCATCCTTCCGGGTTCGCGGACTCCGGTCCTTTGAGCGAGCCACGATGACGTCGCTCGCGCGGTATGCCGTTCCTTCAGAGCGCATGCGCCGGTGACGTCACCAGCAGCTTCACAAGTAAATATCTCCTAAATGGTACACGGAGATATTTACTGTACCTATAGGTCAGTATTACTATAGGCACACAGCCCTGTAGCCTACAATGGCAAGGCACTCCCCTGCCCCCCCCCCCCCTTACCCCCTGCCTTCTCTAATATAACAGACTAGCTGTACTTGGAGACTGTACTGTCCATTGCTAACTTTCTTTTTAAAGACCAGAAGTTCAGTGAAGCAGCACTGAGATAGCAGGTGCCAGTAACTGTCAGGACTGGGCTCAGCCCTTACGTTGAGCTGGCCGCTCAGCTGTCGGCTAATTGCCAGCTCCTATCTCTCTCAACAGCTACCCAGCTGTTGTTGATTCTGCTCGTCAGTCCTGCCTGCTTAGTCGTCCAGCTCACTTGATCTCTGCCTTCGCCTTTGTCAACATCACAGAGACTTTCTCCTGTGTTCCTGTTGAAGACGTGCTCGGCTGATGTTCCTTCTGGCTCCTGATCCTGCTTGCTGTACTACTATGTTTATCTCTGGCTCTCTGACATTTGCTTGGCTGACTACCTGATCCAGTTACTGAACTCTGGCTTGTTTTGACTACGCTTACTCTATTTACCTTATTATTATTATTATTATTATTATTATTATACAAGTGTGATTTAACTATACTTCTGTCTCGGTCTGATTCATGGTTCCTGATAGTAACATTACAACATTGAAAGCTGTAAACTGCAAGTGCTGGGTTAAGAATTTTAACAAATCGTTTACTATGCTCAATGTGTTAAACGAAAGAAAAGATTTGAGGGTTTAATACTACTTTAAGGAATATATAAAGGTTTCTGATTATCATTAGATGGAATATAAAGTAACCCTGTGTTCACTTTAAAATCTGTAAATGTGTATCAGTAATGATAACCTGGTATGCGTTTGCATACCTTTTTTATACTGTGTATATATTGTGTTCCAGCAACCCTAAAGAACTATGGGGGAGATTTACTAAAACTGGAGAGTGCAAAATCTGGTGCAGTTCTGCATGGTAGCCAATCCACTCCCAGGTTTTATTGTCGAAGATTAATTGCACAAGCTAGAATCTGGTGGAGCTGAACATGGTTGCCAATCAGCTTCTGAGTGCTCCAGTTTTAGTAAATCTCCCCCCAGTGATCCCATATTTCATGGCAATTTCGGGAACTAAAAAGTTCATTCAACCATAATGAGGGAGATGCAATTCTTTTTGGACGGGATTCACGACCCGTCTCAACTAAACTCACAATGGGACGAATTTAAAATGCATGTTCGCAAACCTATATCTACCAGAATAAACAGACTCAAACAGGCCTCCAGACTTATACTACAACTGTCTTCTGATAAGCTGCAGGATTAAGAAACGACCTATAATTTACACCCCACTTCTGAAAATCTTAAAGTTAAACTCCAGACCCGACTGGTTACACAACTATGTACTGAAAAGGCTAAACAGCGTGTATTTGTCTGTAAGCAGTGCATATATGGGCAGGGTGAAAGAGCAGGGAAACTATTAGCATACCTAGCCCATTTGGATGATAGACCACCGGTAGTGGTCTCCCTGACTGACCCAAATGGGAACAGTATCACACACCCATCCCAGGTTACAGTACAATTCAAACAATTTTATGAAAACCTGTACAAATCTCAAAGCACCTATACACAAAGTGACATTCGAAACTACTTAAATAACATACAGTTCCCCCGCCTCAATCCTGAACAAATCAAACGACTAGAAGCACCCATAACTGCCCAAGACATCACTGATGCTATTGCCCAACTAGCCAAATCTTATGCCCTGTACACGCTACCGGTTTTGCTGTCGGAATAAACACTGAAGGTTTTTCCGACAGAATTCCGCTCAAGCTGTCTTGCATACACACGGTCACACCAAATTCCGACCGTCCAGAATGCGGTGACGTACGACGGGACTAGAAAACGGAAGTTCAGTAGCCAATAGCTTCCGTCTCGTACTTCAGAGCATGCGTCGTTTTTGCTGCATTGGAACAGCATACAGACGAGCGTTTTTTCCGATTTTAGTAATTTGTTCCGTCGGAAAAATATAAAAAATGTTCTCTATTATCTAAGTCCATCTGAATTTTTCACTTTTGATTCACCTGGACCAAACGGGCTTTATGCCAGGGAAGAACACAGCTATGAACATTAGAAGATTATATATGAACATCTAGGCACAACACGACAATTCTGGGACTAGAGTGGTAGTGGCACTAGATACGGCCAAAGCCTTCGACTCAGTCGAATGGCTGTATCTGTGGGAATGCCTGCGTAATTACGGATTTGGCCCACATTTCATAAAATGGGTACAACTCCTAATATTGGACACCTAAGGCCAAAATATTTGTAAACAGCTGGCTCTCAGATCAATTCCCACTGGAAAGGGGTACACGCCAGGGGTGCCCTCTCTCTCTCCCCTGCTATATGCACTGGCCGCTGAACCCTTAGCAATAGCCATTAGGGCAGATCCCAACATAGTGGGTCTCCGACGGGGCCCGACTGCCCAAAAAATAGGGCTGTATGCAGACGAAACCATACTATACTTAGCGGACCAGGGACCATAAACTCCAAGCTGCACTGAGGATCATTGAAAAGATGGGAAGCTACTCCCAGGGCTGCGAATAAACTGGGACAAATCCCAGATCCTCCCCATAGATATTTTTTCTCCCCCCTCCCTCGAACCCTGCACTACCTTTTACATAGAGTCTCGAAGATTAAATACCTGGGGGTAGAAGTCACTAGGAACCTAGGAGACTACACGCCTTTAAATATAGAACCACTGTTTGAACGAATCAGATCCAAAACACAGGCGTGGTCTAGACTACCACTGGGGGTGATGGGATGAGTAAATATAATAAAAATTATTATTTTACAGGATTTATATAGCGCCAACAGTTTACGCAGCACTTTATAATATAAAAGGGAGACAATACAGTTATAATACAATAAAATACAAGAGGATTAGGAGGGCCCTGCTCAGAAGAGCTTACAATCTAATAGGGTGGGGCAGGTGGTACAAAAGGTTGTGACTGTGGGGAATGAGCTGATGGAAGTGGTAAAAGTTTAGTTAGAGAGGTGATAGGCTTTCCTGAAGAGATGAGTTTTCAGGGATGGCCTGAAGGTAGCAAGAGTAGGGGATAGCCGGACAGGTGGAGGTAGTCAGTTCCAGAGGATGGGAGAGGCTCTGGAGAAATCCTGGAGACGAGCATGGGAGGAGGAGACGAGAGAGCTTGAGAAGAGCGGAGAAGACGGTTTGGGTGATATTTGGAGATAAGATTGGTGATGTAGCTCGGGGCAGAGTTGTGAATGGCTTTGTATGTTGTGGTTAGTATTTTGAATTGAATTCGCTGGTTGATTGGGAGCCAGTGTAGGGATTGGAGGAGAGAGGGTTGGCAGACACTGAGCGGTTGGTAAGGTGTATAAAATGATTATATTACCTAAAATTTTATACATAGTTTGGCATGCACCTTTGTATATCCCCTTAAAGATCTTCAAACAGATGGAAGCCTTATTAAATTAATTTGTATGGGGAAACAGTAGACATAAATTAGCATGGCACATACTAAAGAACCCCACAGACAGGCACCTTCCATCATTTGATATGGAGCTGCCCAGACATACAGACTTGTTGGATACAGGTAATTTGCTTTATGCATGATGCCATGGGCTCTCCAGTGGTCCTCAACCCAAAACTTTGTTTGCTGGGATTGCTGTCTTATGCGGAAATGGATAAATATCAAACAATATTTGTTTATGAAACTTTATTCTTGGCACGCAAAGTAGTGGCAAAACTTTGGATGCAGGCTGCACCCCCTACCACTTGGATATGGAAGAAGGATGTTAATGACACACTGCCATACAGAAAACGAATATACACACACAGGGGATGCTCTCACAAATACTCTAAAGTATGGGATAGATGGCTGGAGGATGGTGAGACCTGTATATAATAAGGCTGCTCTTCTCCGGGTCTGTAGTCACTCACATTTAAAGCGGGGTTCCACTCAAATTTTTAACTTAATCTTACCCCCTTCAGTTAATTGCATAGATGTTCAAATGCCACACGGAAATTTTTTTTATCGCTGTAATTACCTTTATATTGTACTTATATTGTAATATAATTTTATATTGTGGCACTTCTTGTCTCTCCTCCCATGGGAGTAGGCGTGTTTATTGCCTTTCCTCGGCGCCGCACTGTCTCCTGGGAGCTTAGTGTCAGGCTTCCCAAGATTCAGTGAACAATGATCATGCGCATGAACAAGCTGTGAATAAACAGCATTCACCGCATCCAGGAAATCAATGTTTGTGGGCTTCACATGCCCACAAGCAAGATGGAAACAGCCAGCATCACATTTTTAAAGTTATTCTTCAGTACGAAAACAGACAGAGGCGGAAATATTACACCCAAACTGAGTATTATTTTGGGATTAGCAAAGTGTCTCAATGACCTAAAAAAAAAAAAAAAGATTGGTCTCCGGACTCCCGCTTTAAGATACTAGGTCAGTGCAAACAGAAACAGGGATTTCCATTTTATACTTCATTTAAACAATAAATGTGAAAAAAAAGTTGCGCTACTAGTGGTTATAAAGGGCAAAAAAACAATAACTTAGCAGCCAGCATCAACAGTGTAGTGAACTGTATATCAAATAGAAAAAGATGTATAAAATGCAGCGCTAGTGTAAAGATCAAAATCCCCAGAGCATCCCCCAGGGATGGGTGTGAAACTGGTGGCTGCTCATTAATAAAAAAACAACATCTAGTGAATAAATCATAAAAAACAAAAAGAGATATCCATGTGCAAAAAAAACAAATACATGAAATTTCTGTGAAAGGAAAAAAACAGTCCGTGATGAACTAAAGCTTAAATACTCCTCAATGAGGTACTGTATGTGAAGAGAACATAGGGGTGATGCCTTTTCAACAGATAAGTGCAATTGAGCAGGCTTCTCCATATATCATTCACAGATGTGCATGTAGGATGATGGAAGATCTGGGTACGCTTACCGCAAAGGGTGGACACACTCGCCGTACGGCGGTGAGTCAGTCAGGCATTTGGATCATTCAATCCAGCAGATGCTTGGTGGGAGACTGTGATGGTATAATAATACACCTTGATGGCCACATCTGGAACAGCGAAGAGTAGATGGTGCACACTAAAACCTCCAACAGGCAGACGTGCCTGAACTCACATTTAATCACCAGCTGGATGGGATATGCAGACTTCAAATGGCAGCGTGTCAGATCACGGGAAAAGAAAAAAAGGGCTTCCACAGTGCATGAATCCAAATAAAAAAAATCTTTATTTAAAAAGTACCAAAAGATATAAAAAGTACAATGCACCTAGCAAGGTGGGTACAGGGGGTGATCACATAAAAAAATTGATTTGTTGCGTGGTGTCAGAAGCATTTGTGCCCCCCCCCCCCCCCAATCCATGCGCCCGGCTCCTAATCTATATGCAGAGTGCCCGACACATTTATTTCAAAATATTGAGCACCAGCCGCCACTGCATATAAGGTTTTACCAATCTTGGGCGAACTAAGTCAGTTTACCTCTTTCCAACCGCAACCCCTCACACTGCATGGGTGAGAACACCTGAGTACTCCCAAGACTGCACTCAAATCATCCCCCTTAAAGAGACCATAACCCAACCAGTGGAAACATATTTCTTCCATGCAGGACCTATCCCCTAAATCCAAAACTGCATTTAGAGTCTAATATGCAGGCTGCAGTGGAGGTGATACAGGAGGCTGCTGTAAGAGTCCAGGGCTTACTACGCATGCACCAATGGCGCGTTGCCGCAAGAGGAAATCCATGCCAATTGAGCATGCGCCCAAGACGCCTCAGTGAGCCAACCCGCACCTGCGCAGAAGACCTGATGGAAAAAGGCAGGAAAATGCCCAGGATGCGCACAGGAATTGACCTCAACCTGATGGAAAAAGGCGGGAAAATGCCCAGGAGGCGCACATGAAGTGACCTCAACCTGATGGAAAAAGGCAGGAAAATGCCCAGGATGCGCACAGGAAGTGACCTCAAAAGTCCCTATATAAGCCCAGCCCAGACACTGCCAAATTGTTGGATTATCTTCAGTCCCCCCTTGTTCCTGTGCTGGTGTGCAATCTGTATGAACTTGTTGTGACCTGGAAACCTATTTGACTACTCTTGATTGCTGCTTGCCATTGACCTCTGATTTGGGACCTTGACCATTCTACTTCTTTGCCCCTTTTTGTACTCAGCTGCCAGATTGGAACCGACCCCGGCTTGGATCTTGACCATTCTTCTGATTAACCCTTCTATACTTCGTTGCCAAACTGGACTTGACCTCGGCTCGGATCTCAGACTAAGGCGTGCACGGTACTCCGCACCCGTGCCACTCGGCGTCCACCAAGTCTCTCTCCATCTCCAGAGGCTTCAAGGACCCGAGGTGCAAGGGAGGCCTCCCCACCACTTCGGTCTCACCTCAGGTACGTGACCCTCGTGGCAGCTGCAGAATCTAAATGACAGTGTTACCTTCGTGCTATTTAGTATGGTTGGGGGAGTATAATTAATTGAGTGTTAAAAAATATGTTCATGCAACAGTCCCCATATCTATTAAAGCAATTTTGCTGTTTTTGGCTGGAAGTTTGGCGTAACTTCTGCTTGGAGATTTTTGCTTCCCAAGATGAGCTCACATGTGCTATTTTCTACAAGTTCTAGTATATGATTAATACACAGCAGGATGTAGGTGTAATTCCTGAACGATGGGCTCATAAAGGGGTTCTCCGCAGATGTTAACACCACAGGCGCACCTGCATGTCTCCCTCCATCCTGTGTGGATGAACTTTCCCTGAATTCTGCAGAGAATCTGGCTGCCTTTCAAGACGAGGGGAGAGAACGTGAGCACACCAGCCTTGTCTGCTGTATTGAATTCGTTACACAGAGGACCCAGTGTTTGGGATGCTGAAAAGCAGCTCTGTTACTAAGCCCAGAGTACAAAACACAAGATTACCCCTCTCATATTGTCTTCTCCTCGTCTCTGTATTCCAAATTACAAACTGTCCTTCACTGGATCCAGTCCCAGAGACTCAAATTACACCAGTATGTGAATTCCCAGGAGCAGACGTATATCAGAAATCTGCCTTGAGTGAGCCCATCTAGAGAGGATTTTCTATGGCGGCTAAAAGCTGGTACAAGTTTTGGACCAACGCAAAACAAAAAGCTTTCTACATCGAGGTGTTCTCCAGTGGGGCAGATCTACTAGTTTGATAGCCTATCTTCCTGCAAATTTTGAAGTACGCCCCTGAAAAATGTTGGCTTGTTATCTTCTATAAAAAAAATATATATATTCAGGCTGCAAAACCATTAATGTGGTGCTTTTGTTTAGCTACACATTCAGGCCTCAATTTTCCCTTGTCTAGCCCACAAACGAAAGGAGAGAATATCAATCAATTCCCCCATCCACAGGGTGAAATGGCTATAAAAGTATATATCACACAGGGTTATTACTGATGCAGGTTGAGGGGCTCAAGGATGTCTATTTGGAGTGAAGACATTTTATTTTTTTTTCCAGGATTGGTAACTCCTGGATTAGGTTTCAGGAGTGCAGAGTCTTTGAAGAGTTTTGGGAGGGATGAAGCCTCTAACCCTGCGTCCACATCACACATCTATCAAGAAATAAATATTTTCAGACTTCATAACCATCGTTGTGGTGCTCTGTTTAGCTATCCGTTCAAGACTTGATTTTCTCTTGTCCAGCCCACAAGTGAAATGGGAGAATATCAATCAATTCATCCATAGTGGTGATAGGGCTGTGCCTTGTCATGGTGTCAGTAAAGGTATATATCACACAGGGTTATCACTGATGCTGGTTGAGGGGTTCTAGGGTGTCTATTCAGAGTGAAGAAAACTGATTTTGCAGTTTAATCTAGGATTGGTCATTTCTGGATTGGGTCCGGGGGCTTTGAAGAGTCTTGGGCGGGATGAAGCCTCTAACACTGTCCTCAACACACATCTATCAAGAAATAAATATTTTCAGACTTCAAAACCATTGGTGTGGTGCTCCTGTTTAGCTACCCATTCAAGACGTGATTTTCTCTTGTCCAGCCCACAAGTGAAATGGGAGAATATCAATCAATTCATCCATGGTGTGAAAGGGCTGTTTTCTCTTGTCATGGTGTCAGTAAGAGTATATGTCACACAGGGTTATCACTGACGCAGGCTGAGCTGCTCCAGAATGTCTATTTAGAGTAAAGAAAACTGGTTTTGCAGTTTGATCCAGGATTGGCAATTCCTGGATTAGGTTTCTGGAGTCCAGAGGCTTGGAAAAGTCCTGGAATGAAGCCTCTAACCCTGTGTCCACATCTTACTGGAGACCAGCAGCCTGAGGTTGCGGGTGTGCACTGCCTTTTTAAGGCAAAGCGTTGTGGTTCAGGGCTCCTTCCTCTGGAGACAAACTGCTGTTGGAGCCTCCTGTGTGATGCGACACTAGGAGAGTGCCTACCCTGGCCTCAATAAGAGGTGGCCATGGCCAGATCCGACTAGGCTGTGGTCTGAAAGTGATACT
>JBBGZY010000640.1:35000-247500 GCA_037952925.1 Lithobates clamitans
ACGGCACTGGGTTACTTTAACTGACAATTGCGCGGTCGTGCAACACTTACCCAAATTAAAATTGATGTCCTTTTTTTTTTTTTTTTTTTTTTTTTTTCCTTTTTCCTCCCCACAAATAGAGCTTTCTGTTTGGAATTTAAACACCTCTGCGCTTTTTATTTATTGAGCTATAAACAAACAAGACCAACCATTTTGGAAAAAAAAAAAAAACTTTTTTACTTTCTGCTATAAAACATACCCAATAAAAAAACATAAATCAAAATTCTTCATCAATTTAGGCCAATATGTATTTTCTGGCACATATTTTTAGTAAAAAAAATCCCAAGAAGTGTATACTGCATAATTACATAGTAGGTGAGGTTGGAAAAAAGACACAAGTCCAACCTATGTGTGTGAGTATATGTCAGTATTACATTGTATATCCCTGTATGTTGCGGTGGTTCAGGTGCTTATCTAATAGTTTTTTAAAACTATCGATGTTCCCTGCTGAGACCACCGCCTGTGGAAGGGAATTCCACATCGTGGACGCTCTTACAGTAAAGAACCCTCTACGTAGTTTAAGGTTAAAGCTCTTTTCTTCTCATTTTAATGAGTGACCATGTGTCTTGGTAAACTCCCTTCTGCGAAAAAGTTTTCTCCCTATTGTGGGGTCACCAGTACAGTATTTGTAAATTGAAATCATATCCCCTCTCAAGCTTCTCTTCTCCAGAGAGAATAACTTCAGTGCTCACAACCTTTCCTCATAACTAATATCCTCCAGACCCTTTATTAGCTTTGTTGCCCTTCTTTGTACTCGCTCCATTTCCAGTACATCCTTCCTGAGGACTGGTGCCCAGATCGGACAGCATACTCCAGGTGCGGCCGGACCAGAGTTTTATAGAGCAGGAGAATTATCGCTTTATCTCTGGAGTTGATCCCTTTTTTAATGCCAATATTCTGTTTGATTTGTGAGCAGTAGCTTGGCATTGCTGAGCCTATCATCTACTAGGACCCCCAGGTCCTTTTCCATCCTAGATTCCCCCAGAGGTTCTACCCCCCCCCCCCCCCCAGTGTATAGATTGCATTCATATTTTTGCCACCCAAATGCATTATTTTAAATTTTTCTACATTGAACCTCATTTGCCATGTAGTCGCCCACCCCATTAATTTGTTCAGATCTTCTTGCAAGGTTTCCACATTCTGCGGTGAAGTTATTGCTCTGCTTAGCTTAGTATCGTCCGCAAATACAGAGATTGAACTGTTTACCCCATCCTCCAGATCATTTATGAACAAATTTAAATAGGATTGGTCCCAGCACAGAACCCTGGGGGACCCCACTACCCACCCCTGACCATTCTGAGTACTCCCCATTTATCACCACCCTCTGAACTCGCCCTTGTAGCCAGTTTTCAATCCATGTACTCACCCTATGGTCCATGCCAATGGACCTTATTTTGTACAGTAAACGTTTATGGGGAACTGTGTCAAATGCTTTTGCTAAATCCAGATCCACCACGTCTACGGGCCTTCCTTTATCTAGATGGCAGCTCACCTCCTCATTAGAAGGTTAATAGATTGGTTTGGCAAGAACGATTCTTCATGAATCCATGCGGATTACTGCTAATGATACCGTTCTCATTACTAAAAGGAAAGAGTTTGGAGAAGACAGGGGATGTGTAAGACATACGTACTTATAGACAGCGGAGTTAGTGAGCTGGGCAGGTGCTGAGCTTTGAGAATTTGAAGCTGGATGCGATTGTTTATGGCCTGGAAACATGTCCCAACCTGGAGCTCTGCTTGGCAAGACTGTGAAGAGAACAAACCAGACAGGGAATCAAATGATAATTCTTCACTGCAATAAAAGTGCAAGTAATATGCAAACTAGGAGCTTTCTGTCACCTGTCTACCATTTTTCCCATCTCAATCTTAATTTTATTACAAAATTATTATACAAATAGACAAATATGCATACATTAATGGCATAATCATACCATCAGTAAATTTACAAATACATTATACAAGCTTACATAACAAAAAAAACCAAAAACAAAACAAAAAAATGGGGGCAAATGATGGCAACACACATGTCTACCTTTTTTTAAGAGTCTTCACCCAACCCCCAAATACATTGTATTGTCTGAGAGCACCATTCAACACCGCAAGGAAAGGTTACATTGCATTGTTGGTGCACAGCTATGGTAGACCTGTTCATCTTAAGTTCCATAAGACCGACAACCATAGGCATGACTCCCTGATGGGATTTGTAGTTTCACCATAGCTGGATTGCTAAGGTTGCCTATCTTGTATGCTGAGAAGCAGTAGCAATTTGGGAATAACTTTTTTCAGATTCACGAAAAAAAAAGATATAAAAAAACCCTATGGGACCTACTCGATATTGGGTGGATAGTCCTAAAGTTATGGCTGATCAATATATACTGTGTATATACAGTATGTACTCCAATCGGCCATAACTTTTCACCACCCTACTAATATTGACTATGTCCTCCTTTTGCCGTTAAAACAGCCTTGACCCATCCAGGCATGGACTCCACTAGATCTCTGAAGGTACGCTGTGGTATCTGGCACCAAGCCGTCTATAGCAGTTCCTATAAGTCCTGGTAGTAGTGAGGTGAGGCCTCCATGGATCAGACTTGTCTTTCCAGCTCCATTGGATTGAGATCTGAAGACTTGGGAGGGCAGCACCTAAAATTCCTTGTTTGTGTTCCTCAATCTATTCTTGAATTCATCAGACCAGGCCACCTTCTTCCATTGCCCTGTGGTCCAGTTCTGATTTTCACGTGCCCATTGTAGGTGCTTTTGGCTGTGAACACGGGTCAGCATGGGCAACCTGACCGGTCTGTGGCTATGCAGCCCCATACACAACAAACTGTAACTCAAGGTACAGTAGCTCTTCTATTGGATCGGACTACACGGACCAGCCTTCGCTCCCCATGTGCATCAATGATCGTTGGCTGCCCATGACCCTGGCTCACCGATTTTTCTTCCTTGGACCGCTTTTGGTCGGTCCTGACCACTGCAGACCGGGAACATCCCACAAGAGCTGCAGTTTTGAAGTTGCTCCGAACCCAGTTGTCTAGACATTACAATGGCTCTTGTCAAAGTCGCTCAAATCCTTACACTTGCCTATTTTTCTACTTTCAACACATCAACTTCAGGGACAACATTTTCCTGTGTGTTGTGTGAAGTGGGGGCGTGTCCTTCCCTCCAATCCGCTCTCAGAGCTCTCCTTACTGAGCTCTGCAGAGTGTAACTTCAGCTCCCCACCCCATATTCTGACAGCTCAGACAAGCTTTCTAAATTTTGCACTTGGAACAGATGTAGAAAAGAGAAGGCTGCAGATAAACCGCTATAAATTTACGTAGAAGGATCTGTTTCATCTCTGGGTATCACCCGAGGCCAGTCACTTCACTGGGTATATGTAAAGGTTTACAAACACTTTAAGGCTCAATTCAGACTTGTCCGATTTGTGGTGTGACTTTGGACATCAAAGTCACATGTAAAGTCGCACGCCATTCTTTTTAATCACACCTATTCAAATTGGTGTGGCTTAAAGTTGCAGCAACTTTGAAAAGATGCCTGCACTACTTTGGTGCAACTTTGGTCCATAGAATGTAAAGCCGGATAAAAATTGCACCAAAAGTCATGCTCCAAAGTCGCTTTTTAAGTTGTGTGACTTTGGAGAAGCACTAATGTGAATGGAGCTTAAGTATGAAAATGTATTGTAATTAAATGATACATATCCTCTGTGTTTAAATTATTCTATATACAGTATGTATAGGGGGCAGCAATACTGTATACGGGCAATGATCAGACAAAAATTTTCATACAGGCAAATGTTACAAAATGTTTCCAATGTGTCCTCGATGAACATGCGCTATGGTTTTGGAATTGTAGCCCCGGGATTGGCTCCACAGCGACTTTGTTTACATTTACTAATTGCAGGAGATAAGGCGAGTGTCTCTGAAAGGTCACAGAGAACAATAAAAAAGAGCAAACAATTATATATCCATTAGCTCAGAGTTATGTTATTGTAAAGTTCGTGTATGGAACTGCGTGTTCCCTGGAGTGCCATAAAAGACGCAGAGTTGTGCAAACACCTGCCACGTTTGGAACTTCACATCGACCCTGAGAATAAAACTGTGTACACACAGCCCCGAAACTTCAAAGATTCCTCCTTTTTGAAAGAAGGAATGTCTTCTACTGACGTCACACCAGAGAGTAGTAATATGTTCCGGGTATATCACACCTTGGAGGATAAATACGGATCCTTCACAGATGTTTATAGAAGGGCATATGTTTCAGGAATGCATCAGCTAGACTTTCAGGAAAACGCTGAGATACATTTCTAGTGAAAGTCGTCCTGTCCTTCCCATAAACGAAACTAGCAATAATGGGCAACTGTTTTTAAATCTGACCTCCGGCCTTGCCTTCAATCTTGCACAGTTGTACCGGTTCCTCCCCTGGACTGAAATGGCTTAGGCCACATTCACGCTTGTGTGACTTGGGACTGCAAAGTCGCATGACAAGTCGTTCCCCATGATTTCCAATGATAACCATTCATATATGTGCGACTTCAAGTCATGCCGACTTCAAAGTAGTCCCTGTACTACTTTGGTCCGACTTTCAGGCGAGTTGAGGTCCATAGACCTCAAGTTTTACACAGGCATTCCCTGAAATTGCGGCCGCAAAATCGTCGCGGCAGTGTGAAAGGGGCCTTACTCTGATTTCACTGCACACCGTGGGCTTCTCGCTATGTGCATTGGAAGCTGTGGCAAGTCCCGCCTCATATGCTGCCAGAAGGACCCACAGCATCATCTAGCCTAGGGCTCAAAATGTAAAGTCCTGAGCTACTAGCCAGGCCTTAAGAGTTACTCGCTACCAGTTGCCCCGCCCCTAAACACGCCTTGTAAATTATCTCATGAAATTACACTGCTAAATGTTTTATGCAGAATTATTTTACAAAAATAAATATTAACAACTTCTTTAACAGTATTAACATAAAGCATATCAGTGTCTGTCAGTGCCCATCAGTGCATCCTCATCAGTGCCCTTCAGTATAGCCTTATTAGTGTCCATCAGTGTAGGCTTACTAGTGCCCATCAGAGCAGCATATCAGTGCTGCCTTATCCGTGCAACTTATCAGTGTCCATCATTGCCGCCTTATCAGTGCAGCCTATCGGTGCCCATCAGTGCTGCCTTATCAGTGCAGCTTATCAGTGCCCAGTGTCCAGACTCTTCCTTAATTGGCCGAGACAGCAGTGGGGCGCCATTGGCTCCTGCTGCTGTCAGTCAGTGAGCCAATGAGGAGAGAGGGGGCGGGGCAGAGCCGCGGCTCCATGTCTGAATGGGGACACAGAGCAGCGGCTCAGGTGCCCCCATAGCAAGCTGCTTGCTGAGGGGGCACTCGGCTGGAGTGAGGGACCCGAGAAGAGTAGGAAATGGGCTGATCTGTACAAAACTGCTACACAGAGGAAGTATGAATGACATGTTTGTTGTTTATTAAACGGAAAAAAAAGAGACTTTAGTATCACTTTAAGCTGCCAGGAGAAAAGGTGTTCTGCCTAAAGCAGATCTCAATGCTTGTAATAACCATCATCGTGTGTTGTGTTGTGTTCATTGAACAGGCCTGTTTGTGAGGATCACTTTATATGCCTCCATCCGTCACGGTGGAAATTCATTTCATAGAAAGTTTGCTAAATAAAACCATTTCTGATTTTCACGCCATCTTCCCCCAAACTTTATGAAACATCGGTCTGAAGGTTTTATAAAAGTCATTGGAGATAGCGTGTGGTGACCCAACCTAGACTGGCGATGTCTTAAGTTTTGCTCACCGACACTTTGGAAGAAGGGACAACATCCAGCCAGTGGTCAGTCTCTCTCTCACTGAGGTCCCGCAGCGATATCGAACACTTGCTGATTGTTCTCTTTCGTGGCGTCAGGCTGTGGACCTTGAAGACCAGCCTCACTTTCTGTAGGGTTTGTAACTTGATGGCGAACACAAATGTCTCCATGAACTCCATGTCCTGCAAACAAAGATAGTAAATTCATGCAAAGAAGAAAAAAAAAATAGTTGGCTAAATCAGTTTGGTGGTAAGCCCTGTCTGGCAGTTGTGGTATTTGATATATATATAGTTGGCTAGTGTGGACTCCTGGCTGTTTTATTTTCATTTAACCCAATTAAACTGTATGTCAGAGAAAAAAAAAATTCTGTACATCTCTGCAATACATGCACATCTTCCCATGTTGTATCCCTAGGGTTGCAAGTACAGAAGAATTCAAATTAATTCCTTTCTGGGCTGACAACACAGTGCCTTTTCTGCAATGAAATGCCAAGCAGCGTTGTCAGCCCTGTCTACCAAATTACATAATCTAGCCCACCTGACCACTAGGGGTGTGCATGACAAAAAAACATTTGTTTCAGATTCATTCGTTAAAGTATAACTAAGGCCCCTTTCACACGATCGGACCGTTTAGGTCCGCCTGTCAGTTTTGACGGCGGACCTGAACGGGCGCTCCATGCTAGTCTATGGAGCGTCGGATGTCAGCGGAGACATGTCCGCTGACATCCGAAGCAGTCCGATCTGCTGAAAAGCAGACGGATGGCTCTACGTCCAGGTCCGTCGCTATCGGATCGGGGGAGATCTGACAAAAACGGACACGCTGTCCGTTTTCGTCCGATCCCTCCATAGGCGGCAGCGCCTGACAAGTCCCTCCCCGCTCAGTGAGCAGAGAGGGACCTGTCATCCGCCGGCTCAGCGGAGATCAACGGACAGATCTCCCGCTGAGCCGGCGGACCGAGGCGGGCTCCGTAGAAACGGAGCCCGCCTCGTGTGAAAGGGGCCTAAAAGCAAAATTCTTTTTAGAGAGGGATTACAAGACTTATCAGGTTGTATTGCTGTCTGTGCCCCCATTAAGGAGATTCTCTCTCTCTCTCTCTCTCTCTCTGTTTGTTCTGTTTACTATTATCATTGAAAGTAAAAGAAAATGAAAATACCAAATTTTGGGTTGCCCTCAGAAAAGTAATAGGTGGGAAATCTTTCAATGGGGACTCTAGTTCTGGTGATTTGGGGTTCCCAAGGAATTCCCTTAATTTTCAGGGATTTCCTCTCACTTCCTGTGTGGCTATAGGACAGGAAGTGTAGGGAAATACCCCTAATGGGACACAGTAGGCAAAAAATAAAATAAAAAAAATCTGACGGGTTATAATCCTCTCTTGCTCTATCCAAATTTGAAAAAAAAAAAGTGCCTATAGTTCTACTTTAAAGCGGTTGCAACCCTTAAAAAATGATCTATAGCATAGTGCTTCTGCAGTGTCATTTGTCCCATTTTTTTAGAATGTAAAATACCTGGTTGATCCTGCCTGTTCCTGTGTCCCCCCCTATGTGTACTGACCACGGTAATCATGGCTGCTGATCCATGATACTGTGGTCAGTTTACCTGCTTCCGTCATCTCGCTGTGTAGTCAGTCCCTCCCTCCCTGCCTGCAAGTTTAGTAGTCTGTGTTGTGAGAGCCGATCTCCTCCCCTCCTGCCGCTATGGCTGTAAAGAAATGCATATAAATCACTTCTATCCATGCTGTTTTAGAAAGATATTAAATACAATATGTCTGTTTTTTTTTTTTTTTTAAGTATTCTAAGTACCTTCTTGCATAGTGACGGTCACGTGACCTCCCTCTGCTGGCTACCATACGTCAGAGGGGAATCTCAGCTCCTCCCGCTGCTCTCCTTAGATCAGGGAAGGAGAGCAGAGGGAGGTCACGTGACCACATAGTAAGGCTGTGGAAGAAAGTGTTTACGATAATTAAAAAAAAAAAAATGTATTTTATATCTTCCTAAAACAGGGGGATGCAAGTAATTTTATATGTGACTTTGCAACCACTTTAAGTTCATCATTTTGTTCCGTCGTATTTGTCAAATGTTACAATGATTCGTTTTCAGAATTTGTTTCGTATTTTTGGATTAGTCTTCCAAATCATATTTCGCACGTCATTTAGAAAGTTTGACTAAATTCGTTTTAGCGTGTTCATTCGTTATTTCGGGAGATTACATATGCACTCTTTTTGGGTTGGCTGGAGGTGGATCTATCAGAATCTCAAAATCATAACATAACAAATGGAATGAAATTATTCTTGGACTCATGTGTTATGTTATGATTCGGAGATTGAGACCGGATCCACCTCCATCCAACCCAAACAAATAAGTAGGAATCCTCTTATTTCACTTACACCTTCCTGTATTCTGTATTGTTTCCATTTCATATATAGTGCATTTTTTATAATAATGAAAAATGTTACTGCAACAGAAAAAAAAAATGGATCCGAATCAATTTGGATCATTCATTATGTCATTACGTTATTTCGGATGCTTCAAACATTAACCGCTTGCCGACCAGCCGCCGTCATTATACTGCGGCAGGTTGGCTCTCCTGGGCGAATCTCTGTAGGTGTACGCCGGCCGCTTTAAATGCGATAGGAGACGCTGGAGCCGATGCACGTAGCCGGCTGCCACAATGTCCGGCGGCCACCCGTGATCGCTCCACAGAGAGCCAGAACAGGGATCTGTGTATGTAAACAAACGGATCCCCGTTCTGACAGGAGGAGTAGAGAGAGATCTTCTGTTCCTAGTGATCAGGAACAATGATCTTTCTCCTCCAGTCAGCCCCCCCCCCCCCACAGTTATAAACACCTCCCAGGGGACACTTAACCCCTTGATCACCCCCTAGTGTTAACCCCTTCCGTGCCAGTTACATTTATACAGTTATCAGTGGCTATTTTTAGCACTGATGGCTGTATAAATGTCAATGGTCCCAAAAAAGTGTCAAAAGTGTCTGATCTGTCCGCCCCAATGTCGCAGTCCTGCTACAAAATGGCAGATCGCTGCCATTACTAGTAAAAAAAAAAAAAATAATAATAATAAAAATGCCATAAATCTATCCCCTATTTTCTAGACGCTATAACTTTTGCGCAAACCAATCAATATACGCTTGTTGCGATTTTTGATTTTTTTTTTTTTACACCAAAAATATGTAGAAGAGTACATATTGACATGAACTGATGAAAAAATTTGTTGTTGGGTTTTTTTAGGGATATTTATTATAGCAAAAAGTAAAAAAAATAAAAATTATATATATATATATATATATATATAATTTTTAAATTGTCGCTCTTCTTTTTTTGTTGTTTATAGCGCAAAAAATAAAAACCGCAGATGTTATCAAATACCACCAAAAGAAAGCTCTATTTGTGAGGAAAAAAAAGATGTCACTTTTGTGTGGGTACAGCGTCGCATCACTGTGCAGTTGTCGGTTAAAGCGACGCAGTGCCGTATTGCAAAAAATGGCCTGGTCATTAAGGGGGTCGTTAAGTGGTTAACAAAAGGCCCAAACTATTGCATCATCCGAATTAATAGAATGAATATAAATGAATTAGTAGTTTCATTATAATTTATTCGGATTCGTTGAAATTCGTTACAATTGTGATTTTAAGATTTCGATACATCTGACTTTCCACATAACGAAGATTTTTGTCTGAATTTTAGATTCGTAAAGGAAACGAACTGCACATGTCTACTGACCACTATGGCTATTACATTTTGCGTTCTATTCCATAGTCCACCATTGATGGGAACATGGAGCTCATTGCAGCTCCTACAGGTAGATAAAGCTGCTGAAATATTGCAGCTTCTCCTTCTGCATTCCTTCCTTGTTATCTCGTGTTGTAATCGTAGTGCTGCTCGGGCTCCTAGAACCAGCCGTGGTAAATTGCCTTGATCACAGATAAACAGATTTAATTGCACGAGCCCGTATCCTGCATGTCAGCAGTAAGGAAATCCTTAAACGTGGCCAGTTCCCTAATGACTCCCTTCACTGTATACTCACCAGAGAGGCTTCCTTCGCAGAGGATTTGAAGTGGACGGCTTTAGGGAGGGTAATGGTGCCTTTAATGAAGATATTAGGAGAATCACCGCAGCTTGTCGGCCAATACAGGTCTTTCAGCTAAAAAAAAAAAAAAAAAAAGGAACAGAAAAAGAGTTGGATTCAATCTCCAACATGTCAACTAACCAGATTTTGCTTCTCAAAGTAATCACATATTTGAATATAAAGTCCCCTAGAGAGAGAAATAAAGCGGTAATAAACTGCATGTAATATATTGCAGCTTAGCAATCGTTAGATGTGGTTGCTGCGTTAGTTTTATTATTTTTAGCCCCCCCCCCTTGTTTTCACCTGGTGATCTGGCCAGTAACACACCTGTTGTATTAGAGCTCCCCCCCCCCACTCTGGATGAAGGAGCACAGGGAACACCTTTTGGACAGCAGCATTGTCAGTCTTGGGGAGGGGAGTGTTGGATGTACTAGCAGATTCTAACTAATTGAAGTCAAACTCCAGCTCACACTTTATAAGCAATGACAGCAGTTTTGTTCCTGTTGGGATAAAGGTTCTACATGAAAGCTGATCACTGTAAGCAACCCTGTCAGTGGTAAATGGTTTGTCTCATCCATAGGCGTGGACGTACAGGGTCTGCCGGGTATGCCTGGGCACACCCTAAACGCTCTATGTGCATTAGTGCCGGTTCACACTACCGCGACTTGGGATCCGACGCCCCAAGTCGCTTGACATCTGAAAGTCCATGTAAGTGAATGAGAGCCGTCTATATGTACGCTACTGAAGTCGCTCCGACTTCAGAAAAGGTCCCTGTACTACTTCAAGGCGACTTGTAGGCGACTTGGACCCATTGCTTTCAATGTAAGTCGCCTACAAGTCGGATCGTGATCTATACTGAAGCGACTTCACAGGAAGAGAAGATGTTTTTTTCAAGCAAACCCCTCCCTCCCCCAGAGCGGATTGTAATTTGATTGGCCACTGGAAAGTCGCCTGTCCTGGAGGCGACTTGAAGTCGCGTTGTAAGTCGCCCCGAGTCACCCTGTGGTGTCGCTCTCAGGTCGTGTCCAGGTCGCCTCGCAAAGTAGCGGCCAGAGTCGTGTTGCCCCTGTGTGAACCGGCACTCAGCATTATCCAGGGGCTGCACCGGTTGGGGGTGTAAATGTAAATGCCCCCAATATATTAAAGTCTAGAGTCAACCTTAGGAATATGTTACACCTGTATTTAGGGTGTACCGTAATATGCTGCCAATCAACTGTCTCCCACCACCAGAGCCCCCTTCCTGTGACAGCAGGTGGTGTTCATGTGTGTTTGAGCTTTGGGGTGCACACCCTAATGCAGTGATGGCGAACCTTGGCACCCCTGATGTTTTGGAACTGCATTTCCCATTATGCTCAGGCACTATGCAGTGTAGTTAAGGATCATGGGAAATGTAGTTCCAAAACATCGGGGGTGCCAAGGTTCGCCATCACTGCCCCTTAATGCAATAGGCTGTGCACACCTATGGTCTCATCCCTGTAACTGCTACATTTGCAGGGCAGCCTGTTCTGTTGAAAAACAACAGACTTACTGGCTTGATCACCAGGTGAAAATAAAGGAAGAAACAAAGGAAGGAATAAAGGAACACGTGCTACAAATTTGCATTCGGAGTATAACAGACAGTGGTGTGAAAAAAAAAGAATCTAAATTTTTTTTGTGTGTGGCCCCTGGTGACCTTGAACTCAAATCTTCAGATTACTTTAAGGCAAATTACAAGTAAACCAACTATGGGAATGAAAACAAATATAAGCAGTTCATTCAGGACAACATATACACTTTAATATCCTTTACAAGTACGAAATGCCATAGGTAATTTATTTATTATTTATTTATTTCAGTTACTTGTATAGCGCCATCAATTTACGCAGCACTTTACATATACATTGTACATGGTAATAAAATGTTATAAAATCTAAAAACTTATTTGGAGCTTGTTGGGTTAAAAAAAAAAAAATCCAGATTGAAGGTGAAATTTTATCTTCCCCTCTCTGGCAGCCCGATTCCCCTATACGCCCTCCATTCCAACACTGGAGCCCCCATAAGGGACTTTGGCATTCAGAACATCTGGGAACATTGAATGCTTGCGCCCCCCCCACCAATAGCTTTGCTTCCATCCTCCAATCCCTATAAGATCAGGGGTTGGTGAATGGGACCATGGCACCTGACGAGGGGGGGGGTCAAAGGCATCTGAGACACTCAGAGGTGTTGAATGCCGAAGATATTAATGGGGTTCATTTACTAAAACTCGAGAGTGCAACATCTGGTGCGGCTATGCATGGTAGCCCATCAGCATCTAACTTCAGCTTCTTCAATTAAAGTTGTTTTAAAGGCAGAAGGTTTTTATCTTAATGCATTCTATGCATTAAGATTAAAAAGAAAACCTTCTGTGTGCAGCATGCCCCCCCCCCCCCCCCAAATCCCCCTAATACCTACCTGAGCCCCATCTCGATCCAGCGATGTTGTACGAGAGCCTCGCCTGTCCAGGACTCTCCCTCTCTCCTCCATTGGCTCCCGCTGCTGTCAATAAAAGTCAGTGAGCCAATGACGAGAGAGAGGGGGAGGGGCAGAGCCCTGGCTCCATGTCTGAATGGAGACACAGAGCAGCGGCTCAGCTTGGGTGCCCCCATAGCAAGCTGCTTACTGTGGGGGCAGGAGGGAGGGGCCAGGAGCAGCGAAGAGGGACCCGAGATGAGAAGGATCTGGGCTGCTCTGTGCAAACCCATCACACAGAGCAGGTAACTATAACATTTTGTTGTTTTTAAACAAAAAAAAAAAGACTTTAGTATCACTTTAAGCTTTGACAAAAAAAAAAAACCCTGGAAGCTGATTGGTTTCTATGCAGAGCTGCATCAGATTTCGCACTCTCCAGTTTCGGTAAATCAGCCCCATTGCATAAGATGCACTAGATCTCCTATTTTTTATTGTTCAAAATTGTGAGTGACAGCCTTTAACTGGGGGGGGGATATAAGAGCCAACACATTTCAGGAGTTCACACGTTTCCTGAGGGCTACAATGCAAATGAAAAAAAAATAATAAAAAAAAATTGTTTTTTTTGTTTTTATTATAATTTTGTGAATGCTTGTATATTATTTAGATGGTATTACATTATATTTGCATTATATTGTTGGTCATTCATTAACTGCTTGAGGTCCGCTATACAGCAGTTTTACAGCTACAGGGCGTTACCTGTGTGCCAGATCGTGTATATATACGATACAAAAGCCGATCAGCAGGTGCGGGGTACCCAATGTTTGCCGCTCGTTGGGCAGAGAGGCAGAAAGCCCATCTGACTATGTAAATAAGACAGGAGGGAAGAATGTGGAATTTGTGCCCCTGCAAAGCAGGGAATAAATTGAATCTCTTCCACCTAGTAAAAGCACCTCCCACAATACACCTAAACACTGGCTAGGCACATAGTTTACCCTTTGATCACCCCTGATGTTAACCCCCTTCCCAGCCAGTGTCCTTAGTACAGTGGCAGTGCAATATCGCAGTCCCGCTAGAAGTTGCTGATCACTGCCATTACTAGTAAAAAAAAATTATAAATAAATATATCCCATAGTTTTGTAGGCGCTATAACTTTTGCGCAAATTAATCGACATACGCTTATTGGGATCTTTTTTACTAAAAATATTTAGAAGAATATATATTGGCCTCAACTGATGAATGAATTCCTTTTTTTATATATATTTTTTGGATATTATAGCAAAAAGTACAACAAAATTTTTTTTTTTTTTTTCCAAAATTGTCGCTCTTTGTTTATAGCGCAAAAAATACATACAATATGTAGCAGAATACATATTGGCCTAAATTAATGAAGAAATTTGTGGGGTTTTTTGGATATGTTTTATAGCAGAAAGTAAAACTTTTTTTTTTTTTTTTCAAAATTTACTGTCCTTTTTTTTTTGTTTTTTTTTTTTGTTTGTTTTTTTCAAAATTTACTGTCTTCTTTTTTTTTTTTTTTTTGTTTATATAAAAACGCTTTCCTCTGTGTATAAACTATCCCTTAAGAATCCCATTCAGCATCTTTTTCTGATACAAAGTGTGATCCCTACAACAAACTTTTCTGCAGCAGAACAGGTTTTCAGAATAAGCTTGGACTACGTGATGTTTACATACGATCTCCTCGTTTGGGATGTAATGCCGTGTACGCACGACCGGTTTAGCCATCGGAATAAACTCCGAAGGTTTTTCAGACGGAATTCCATTTAAGCGGTCTTACCTACACACGGTCAATCCGACCGCCCGACCGTCCAGACCGCGGTGACGTACAACACGTACGACGGGACTAGAAAAAGGAAGTTCAATAGCCAGTAGCCAATAGCTTCCGTCTCGTACTTGCTTCAGAGCAAGCGTCGTTTTTGGTCCGTCGGCACAGCATGCAGACGATCGGTTTTCCCGATAGGAATTGTATCCATCGGAAATATTTAGAACATGTTCTATTTCTGGGTCCGTCAGGATTTTCGAAAAAGTATGTCCGATGAGGCACACACACGATCGGAATAGACGATGAAAAGCTTCCGTCGGACTTTTTCTGTCGGACGTTCCGCTCGTGTGTACGCGGCATAAGGCTCCCTCTCTCTTTCGTTCTGCTGCTGGGTGAAAAGGCTGACTACTGACAGAACACTAAAAAAAAAGTATGTGTGTGTGTACAGGGCCTAAGGTTTTTTGTATTTCTCCACGTTCTGTCTCAATATGTCGCTCTAACTTTTGCTGTCTCTTGTTACGACTAATGAACACGATACAATGCCATCATTGTGTAATCTCCCTATTAATATGTTTTTTAATATATTTGATGGCTATTGTTGGTGATCTCCTATGTGAAGATTGCATTGTTCACCATGTTTCTTTTATTCTTTTGCTACCACGTGCTTCATGTAAAGTCTCAATGCCTGCCCCTTCCCTTTTGCTCCCATGTTTCTTTCAATAACATAAGATTGAATAAAAAAATTAAAAAAATGCAGAGGGGATCAAATACCACCAAAAGAAAGCTCTATTGGTGGTTAAAAAAAAAAGAGCATACAGTACTTTTTTTGGGGTACAGTGACGCATTACCGCGCAATTGTCAGTTAAAATAACGCAGTGCCGTATAGCAAAAAATGGCCTGGTCATGAAGTGGGGGGGGGGGGGTTAAACCTTTCCGGAGGTCAAGTGGTTAAAACAATATATTTGCAAGTTTTTTATAAAATACTATGACGTGAATGAATGTTACATTTTATTACTCAGGTCCTAGGATTTTAGTAAACTTGCGAATGTCCTATAATTTACACTGTATTGGATTATATTTGCATTGCATTGTTGACCATTCAATAAAAATATACTTCTGGACTCGATCACCTTCGGTATGGCGCCCTTGCTACGTTTTACATATTTGAAGAACCTTAGGGGAGGCTGCAGTGCTGGAATGAAAGGAAGGTTAAAGAGTGTGTGTATATATACTGCCCTGAACAAACACCGTATTAACAGCATCTTCTATAGGACAGACTCATAAAAACAGGATTTTTTTTTTTTTTTCCATGGCCAACATACGCACTTTGCATTCCTCCCCAGTTTTTTTTTTTTTTTTTTTTTTATATCTTAAAGCGTTATTAAACCCAAAAGCAAACGTTCTATTATATTGCAGCTTGCCATTTCTTATATGTGATGGCTGCATTCATTTTTTCTTTTTGTTCTATTTTCATCTGGTCACCAAGTATGTTGAATTTCACAAGAACAAACTCCCCAGCAGATTGTACCAGTTAGAGAGATAAGACAAACCATTTCACACTGACAGGGGCTGCTTACGATGATCGGCTTTTATTTATTTATGTGAAACCTTTACCCCAAAAGGAAAAAAAAAAAAAGTTTTTATTGTAACAGATCATAAAGTGCCAGCTGGAGTTTGGCTTACGTTTTGTTAGTGTACCTAAGTCTGCTAGTACATCTAACACCCCCACCTCCGACCAGGCTAACAATGCTGCTGTCCAAAGGTGCCCCCTGTCCTCTTTCATTCAAAGTGGGGGCGCTCTAATACAGGAGGGGTGTTACTGACCAGATCCCCCAGTGAAAACCGAGGGGAAAAGCCAAAAAAAAACAAATTCAGCCACCACATCTAATGATTGGTAAGCTGCAATATATTACACTTTGGGTTTTAGGTTTAACACCGCTTTAACTGCCCTATAAAGGGCACAACATCCTCCTTTTTTAAGGCTCAAAGCTTTTTTCACCCTAATTCATTCTAGTAAAAAAAACCTGCGTGCAGCCCTCCTTATACTTACCTAAGGCTCCATTTACACCTAAGCGTTCTGGAATCGCCGCACATCCTGAGACGCTATTGCGATTCCATTAATTTTCAATGGCACCCCAATCGTGGGGCGATTTTGCCACGATTGTTGCCCGACAAATTGCGGAAAAATCGCGAGAAGCTTGTCGTCCCATAAAGTTCCAGAACTTCTTTTGGCCACTATTTTGCCGCGATTTGTCTGGCGTCAATTGCTCCAAAATCGCTCCGCAATTGGGGCACCATTGAAATGGAATCGCAAGAGCGTCCAGAGGTTAGGGGTGATTGGGGAATTGCAGGCAGAATCATGGCAATTCCACCCACGATCCAGCAACGCCTAGGTGTGAATGGAGCCTAAGCCCTATCTCAATCCAGCGATGTGCATGAGAGCAGCGGCTCTCCCAGGTCTCTCCTCATTGGCTCACACAATCGCAACCACTGAGACTGTAAGAAGAGAGCGGGGTGGGCTGAGCCATGCTTTGTGTGTGAATGCAAAAAATGTCACCAGCACACCAAGGATTTCCAGAGTGGGTCCAAAGCTTTATTCGATGATCGCATAGTTACAGCAGATAGCAATGTTTCGGAGCCACGCATCACCCCTTCATCAGGCATTGACGAATGGACACACAGGAGCGCAGCTTGGGAGCGAGCTTGCTTGAGTCCCTTTATAGCAAAAGGCTTGCTGTTGGGGGCACACAGCAGAAGGGAGGAGCCAGGAACGCAGGCGGGGGACCCAAAAAGAAGAGGATTGGGGTTGCTCCGTGCAAAAACATTACACAGAGCAGGCAAGTGTAACATGTTTGTTTTTGTGTTTGTAACTCTTTCTTTTAGAATCGCTTGAAGTGAACCGGGCACACTATCCTAATTCAAGTAAACCAGGCTTGCCAGATACTGTAGGTGTAGCAGTGTACAGTGCCTTGAAAAAGTATTCATACCCTTTGAAATTTTCCACATTTTGTCATATTACAACTATATTACAAACAAAAAACCTAAATGTATTTTATTGGGATTTTATGTGATAGACCAACACAAAGTGGTACATAATTGTGAAGTGGAAGGAAAACGATAAATGGTTTTCAACATTTTTTACAAATAAATATCTGAAAAGTGTGGCGTGCATTTGTATTCAGCCCCCTTTACTCTGATACCCCTAACTAAAAGTCTAGTGGAACCAATTGCCTTCAGAAGTCGCCTAATAAGTAAATAAAGTCCACCTGTGTGTAATTTAATCTCATTATAAATACAGCTGTTCTATGAAGCCCTCAGAGGTTTTTTTAGAGAACCTTGGTGAACAAACAGCATCATGAAGGCCAAGGAACACACCAGGACCGGTCAGGGATAAAGTTGTGGAGATGTTTAAAGCAGGGTTAGGTTATAAAAAAAAAAAAAAAAATATCCTTCCCACTATTGCTCTGCTGAACCGTAGGGTAGACGCACTACACAAGCATATGCAAACCCTGGTCTACTTTATCCTTTTGGGTGCCAAGATTACACTAGTGGGGGGCCTGGAAAAAGCCCTCTATCTAATTTCTGGCAGCAAAGAGTAAAATATCCTGGATTATGTCACAAGAACAATTCGTAGCGAAGCTTGTGGACAAAGTACCTAAGTTTGAGGCCATCTGGGAACCTTGGGCAACCTACTCTGGCATTTCCCTATGCCCGGGCATTACACCAGACTCTTAGATCCTTCTTGACCCCACCCTCTCCTTTCTTTCTTCCCTATCCTTTCTCTCCTCTGCTCTCTCTGAGGCATTATGATGCCTCCCTCTCCTACTTCTCTCCCATTTTCCACACATATAGAATTTTATAGTTTTACGCTTTAAAAAGAGCAACTGTCCCCCAGAGCGAGCCCTATACACCGCTAGGGTATGGAGGGGGGATGGGGGGCTCTGATCTCCGGGCCGCAGGGAGGGAACCACACACTCAGTTTGATCCCATGGGGGTGATGTGCGGCTGCCTTCCGGGGGCGGGGGTGGGGTGGGGGGGGTAGGGTACTTTACCCACCAAATAGGCGATGTTTTACTATCCCAATCTGGACTTGAGCCTCTGGGAAAGGTTCTCCACCTAGACAGAGGACCCAAATACCGTTGTTGCCGTTAGTGCTCCTCTTCACTATAAAAGTTACTTCTGATCTACATTTTGGAATTAAATAATAGAATACTGTCTCGTATATGATCTGTTACAGTTGACACTTTGTTGTAGTAATTCTTTGTTGCCAAACAGGCTAATATGTATTTGTACACTATTTGTTCTACTTGAAAATTTAATAAAAAATATGTGAAATATTGAGCATAAAAATTTTTTTTAAAAATATGCTGAGCTTGGAACGTCTCAAAATGGAAAGAGTATAACACAACTGCAAACCTAACAAGACATGGCCGTCCACCTAAACTGACAGGCCGGGCAAGGAGAACATTCATCAGAAAAGCAGCCAAGAGGTAACTCTGGAGAAGCTGCAGAGATCCACAGCTCAGGTGGGAGAATCTGTCCACAGGACAACTATTAGTCGTGTTCTCCACAAATCTGACCTTTATGGAAGAGTGGCAAGAAGAAAGACATTGTTGAAAGAAAGTCATAAGAAGTCCTGTTTGTAGTTTGTGAGGAGCCATGTGGGGAACACAGCAAACATGTGGAAGAGGGTGCTCTGGTCAAATGAGACCAAAATTGAACTTTTTGACCTAAAAGCAAAATGCTATGTGTGGGGGAAAACTAACACTGCACACTACCCTGAACACACCATCCCCACCGTGAAACATGGTGGTGGCAGCATCATGTTGTGGGGATGCTTTTCTTCAGCAGGGTCAGGAAAGCTGGTCAGAGTTGATGGGAAGATGGATGAAGCCAAATGCAGGGCAACCTTAGAAGAAGACCTGTTAGAGTCTGCAAAAGACTTGAGACTAGGGTGGAGGTTCACCTTCCAGCAGGACAACGACCCAAAACATACAGCCAGAGCTACAATGGAATGGTTTAGATCAAAGGATATTCATGTGTTAGAATGGCCCAGTCAAAGTCCAGACCCAAATCCAATTGAGAATCTGTGGCAAGACTTAAAAATTGCTGTTCACAGACGCTCTCCATCCAATCTGACAGAGCTTGAGCTAAAATGTCACTCTATAGATGTGCAAACCTGGTAGAGACAACCCCAAAAAGACTTGCAGCTGTAATTGCAGAGAAAGGCGGTTCTACAAAGTATTAACTCAGGGGGGCGCCATACAAATGTACCCCCACACTTTTCACATATTTATAAAAAAAAAAATTTAAAATAATTTTCCTTCCACTTCACAATTATGTGCCACTTTGTGTTGGTCTATCACATAAAATTCCAATAAAATACATTTACGTTTTGGGTTGTAACGTGACAAAATGTGGAACATGTCAAGGGGTATGAATACTTTTTCAAGGCACTGTTAATCCCTGACAGCCGCAGTGTATAAAGAGAACACTGGAGACAAGCAAATGCTTCTTGTTCTTAGGTGACCAAACAAACATCCCGATCAGTCATATGATTCCAGGTAGTAAGCGCTTGCTCGCTGGTGCTGCGTCATTCGTTGTATTCGGTGACACTGTCATTTTCTTCCTCTGTGCCAAAAAAGCTTTTTAATAATCTCAAACCTATCCAAGAAGTTTAGGTGAATTGATGCTAGTATGCCGGGGATTTTTCTGTCTGTTGCACAATAAAGGTAAACCAGACCTGTCTCATCAATTCTATTATTCATCAATCGCGTTAATGCAAGCTTATGATGTTGTAGAGTAAATTTTGCAAGGTTTTTTGCAAATTTTTCTTAGAGTGCAGTCCATTGTGTTCATTTTAGGGCTCCATCTTGCATATGGCTTTGTAATGTATGCATCGGTCAGACATAACTTTATGACCACCCACCTGATATTGAGTAGGTCCGTCTTTTGCCACCAAAACAGCCCTGACTGGTCGAGGCATGGACTCCAATAGACCTCTGAAGGTATGCTGTGGTATCTGGTACCAAGCCGTCAGTAGCAGATCCTTTAAGTCCTGGAGGTTTGGAGGTGGGGCCTCCATGGATCGGACTTATTTTTCCAGCTCATCCCACAGATGCTCGATTGGATTGCGATCTGGAAAATTTGGAGGTTAAATAGACACCTCAAACTCATTTGTTGTGTTCCTCAAACCATTCTTGACCCATTTTTGTGTTGTGTGGTAGGGCGCATTATCCTGCTGAAAGAAGCCACTGCCATCAGGGAATTTCCATGAAGTGGTGGATTTGGTCACAGACAATGTTTAGGCAGTTGTTGCGTGTCAAAGTAACATCCACATGAATGGCAGGATCCAAGGTTTCCCAGCAGAACATTTCCCAAAGCATCACACTGCCTCCACTGGCTTGTCTTCTTCCCATACTACAGCCTGGTGCCATCTCTTCCCCAGGTATGTGACGCACACTCACCCGGCCATCCACATGAAGTAAAAGAAAACGTGATTCATCAGATTAGGCCTCCTCCTTCCGTTGCTCTGTGGTCCAGTTCTGATGCTCGCGTGCCCATTGTAGGTGCTTTTGGCTGTGGACATGGGTCAGCATGGGCACCCTGACCGGTATGTGGCTACACACCTCCATACACAACAAACTGCAATGCCCAGTTTTCTGCTTTCAACACATCAACTTCAGGGACATGTTTACTTTCTGCCATCTTCACCCCACTGGCTTTCAGATGCCATTGTAATGACTTAATGCATGCTATTCACTTAAGCTGTCAGTGGTCATAATTATGGCTGATCAGTGTACTTACCTGTCCAGGTGCCCATTATGGCCAGAGGCACCTCCTTCAGAACTGCAGAACATGAGGCAGTGATCAATGTGCAGAAAAACCCTTCTCTTTTTGCAATATGATGCCATACCTAGGACCGCATAAGGCCAAGAGCATAGAACAGACAGAGCAGTGATGGGGACGGGCACGTAAATATACATCGATATACATCTACACCAGGGTTCCATGGAACTGTAGGGTTCCTTCAGAGGTTGCTAGGGGTTCCTTGAGCAATGTATGCCTCTCAGATAAGTTCCCACTGACACCATTGATCTTGTTAGCTATCTGTAAGGAACATTCTTCCCACTGACCATCACACTAATATATCATGAGTTGGGGATATTGTAATTTTTAGAAGGAGTTCTCTGATACCGAAAAGTTATCTCAAGGGTTCCTCTGCGTTGAAGAGGTTGGGAAAAGCCGATCTACACTATATACTGTACAGCAAGGGTGCTCAATCCATGGCCGGCAACCTCATTCTCTGGGATGGTGGGTCGGAAAGCCCAGATCGCGATCAACGAGTTGCCGACCCCGTCATCCCCAGAGCATCAGAGTGCATGGAGCCGGCAGCAGAGGAAGCAGGCAGCTGTAGAGGGAGCAGGAGCCGCATAAGCTGATGCTTATTGTTAAACTCCATGGTTCACTTTGGCCCGTGACCAGGTACCAAACCACTTTAGCCCTCATTCTTCCTTTTTTTTTTCACAAACCTCACAGCACAATTCTTACTTGTAACACAGTGATCCAGATTTGTTCCACATCAGTGACATATCGCAGTCTGAAATTCAGTCTTCCAAATTCCCGCTCGTCTCCAGACAGTGTTATTGTATCTGCAGCAAAAAAAAAAAAATGTCTGTTCACAAATCATTATCCTGGTAAATATTAAAGCTGACATGCAAGCAGATTTCTAATATACAAATCAATGCAGCTCTTTATTTATAGCACAACATTAAAGGGTTTTTTTTTTTTTTTTTTTAACGCAAACAGTGTAATTGATCTGGTATCAACTGCTCACAGTCCACTGTACAGCAGAGCTCAGGGAGGGGACGGGAGACGCAGCACAATCTGTCCATGTGCTGACAAAAGAGCATTCTGATAGGAGGAGAAAGCGTAGTGACGGAGATGAGCTTATAACTGTGCTGCTTTCATTATCCAGTAACATGCAGGGGGAAGGTCCATCAAAGCCTGGGGTTAAGAGTAGTATGGGTTTTTTTTTTTTTTTAAATCGTACTTCCCTAGGTGGATGCAGGAACAATCGGATAATGTACCTGTCCCCCGCCGTCTCTAAGGGTGAGAACTGAGCGATCAAACACCGCTGATCATTCAGTTCGCTCCGCCACTCTGAGCAGAGAGCTGGTGACTGTCAGTCGCCACTGTCTGCTCTGACCCCCCCACCCATAGCGCTGGGTTGTGGAGGGGTTAGGAGCGGCTGAGGTGCCGGTCCAGGCTCCTGGGTGGATCCCGACCATATGATTGCGACCTTTCCCCAGCCAGGACCCCGCTCTTTGAGAGTCACTTTTCAGACGGTATTTTTAGCGCTAAAAAAACCACCCCAGTGTGAAAGGGGTCTAAAGGAAGTGAGTTAAATGCTGTTGGCCATCATCCAATCTGGAAGGCCGAGGACATCCAGTGGTGGAAAAAAATACTGCAATGGACCCCTCAGGGTTGAAGGTGAATATTGCAACAAAACCTGCTTTTTTATTTATTATAATGGACTTAACATTTAACTGTTTGTTTGGTTTTTTTTTTAAGTTTTTACAATAACTTGAATTGTGTAAAGCATATAGTATTTTGGCTGGATCTCCTATGGGTTGAGTAACTTTTGTAGGTGGTGAGATCCGTGTGAAGTATGTCGAGGTCTGTATGTCAATTTCAGCGAAGCCAAATAGTGTAAAATCAGCAGTTTTCTGGTCTTACCAAGACTGCGGTTACTGCCTTGTGAATCTTTCCTGGAGGAATTGCTGCTGCGGATGCTGGAGACAGAATCATATCTCTAAAAAAAAAAAAAATAACATGACCTCTATTAATGGGGGACAGCGGCAACAAATACACAGCATCTATTTCAACTGCCAGAGTATATAATATATATGTAAATGTAATGCGTTTTCCTCTACCATGCTGTGCTATATGATCTAATAGACTTACAAGGGTGGCATTACTTTCCATAGTCTGCAGTTCTGCAAGCTATGTGTGACAGCCCCACCTACTGCCTATCCCGTGGACTGTACCTCCACACTGGTGACACCCACTCTGAGCCCTCCCCCCCCGGTAAGACCACCTAAAGTACATCCGCATCCAGTGCTGGATTAAACTCTGTAGAGGTCCCTAGGCAGTGGAAACCTTGGTGCCCACCCTTCCCCTTGCAGGTTTCTTGTGCACATGCTCTAGTAGGATAACTTTGAACTAAGTAGTGTGCATGTCGGCTGCTGGATGGAGATGACCATCACTACTGTACATTACACGGACATCAACTTCAATGGCATCCCAGTCTTAGTCCGTAGGGTTCAATATGAGTTGGCCCACCCTTTGCAGCTTTAACAGCTTCAACTCTTCTTGAAAGGCTGTCCACAAGGTTTAGGAGTGTGTCTATGGGAATGTGAGGTCAGGCGCTGATGTTGGACGAGAAGGCCCAGCTCGCAGTCTCCGCTCTCATTCATCCCAAAGGTGTTCTATCGGGTTGAGTTCAGAACTCTGTGTGGGCCAGTCAAGTTCCTCCACCCCAAACTCGCTCATCCATGTCTTTTATGGACCTTGCTTTGTGCGCTGGTCCATATCATTTGGTGGAGGGGGGATTATGGTGTGGGGGGTTGTTCTTCAGGGGTTGGGCTTGGCCCCTTAGTTCCAGTAAAGGGATATCTTAACATGTCAGCATACCAAGACATTTTGGACAATTTCATACTCCCAACTTTGTGGGAACAGTTTGGGGATGGGCCTTCCTCTTCCAACATGGCTGAATTTGGAATTCGTTGGAAAACGAATATACAAAACAAAATTAAAGGACTTTCATCTAAATTTGTTACATCTGAATCTCTGAATAACCCAAAAATTTGTCCGAATTTTTATATTCAAACCAAAACGAGTTGCACATGTCTAGCTGTATAAATTTCCTTTTTTTTTTTTAGGCTGTCTTTCTTTTTTTTCACCTGGTGATCTGGCCAGCAAGTCTGTTGTTTTTCAACAGAACACACTCTCCTGCAGATGTAGCAGTTAGGGGGTTTGGGACAAACCATTTACCACAGACAGGGGTGCTCACAGAGAACAGCTTTTATTTATTAATGCAAAACCTTTATCCCTAAAGGAAAATAGCTGTTGCTGTAACTGATTGTGTAATTGCAGTGTGAGCAGGAGTTCAGCTTCAATTTGTTAGTGTATCAAAATCTGCTAGTCCATCTAACACTCCACCCCCCCCCCCCAGGCTGACATGGCTTCTGTGCCTCCAGTGCACCTTCATCCAGAGCGGGGGCACTTCAATACTGGAGGTGTGGTACTGGCCAGATCACCAAGTAAAAACAAAGGGGGAAAAAGCCATAAAAAAAAAAAATATAACAAATGCAGCCACCACATCTAATGATTGGTAAGCTGCAATATATTAACTTTTTGGGTTTAATACCGCTTTACCCCCTCCATACAAAACCTGTGTGATTATGTGTTGGCAAGCCTACTCTGCACATCTTTCAATCCAGTATTGTATTCCATAGAAGCCTCTAGTTATTACATCTCCAGTTATTACAGTCTATAATTGGTGTATTTCCAGTACCTGAATAACGCTGCTCAGATCATACAGGGAAGTGCTGAGACCCGAAGAATCAGACGTTTTGATGTTCCTCAAGTCGCAAACTGAAACAGACCCAGAGATTAAAGGATTTAGTTACAACGTCAAGTTCTTCCAAGCAGGTATAGAGAAGACTTTTGAGACGGGAGCCTGGCAATCCGTGAGTGGACAATAATGCCGTATTGTTCTTTAGCTTCTCAAATCGTAAAGACGAACAGAAAATCAACCGTACTTCTGCGCCAATAGTTTTTCATTCAAATTTAACAAGAAAATTACATAGAAAAGTCTTTCTTTCTTGAAAAGCAATTACCTTTCTAAGCTGCTCCATAATTCTAACTACCAAGCATACAAGTTAAAAATCGTCAGTTATTATTTTTGTACGTTTTTAAATTCCATGTATTCATTAGGCCCTTCACACCTAAGGCCTCTTTCACACGGGGGCCTCCGTTGGACAGACTCTGCTTACTCAGCAGGGGGGATCGCTCCGCTGACAGGTCCGTCTTCACTCACTGTGCAGAGCGAAGACGAACACAGTCCTGCTCCCCTCTATGGGGAAACCGGGGAGGAGTTGGGGGGGGAACGAACCACCTGTCAGATCCACCAGACTGATGGAAAATAGGACCACCATCTGGATTTTGCAGACAGGATCGGATAGCGGCGGATGCCAGCAGACATGTCACCATCCACGACTTCATAGGGGTTAAATGGAGGGTCCGATCAGGTCCACCTGAAAAGCTGACAGGCGGACCTGATTGGACAGCCTGTGTGAAAGGGCCCTATGGGTAAAACTAATCTTAAAGTAAGTAAGTAAGGTTTTTCGCCTTAATGTATTCTATTCATTAAGGTGAAAAACCTTCTGCGCTGCACCAGCCCCCCCCCCTCTTTTTCTTACCTGAACCCGATCGTTCCAGCAATGAGCACGAGCCCAGCCGCCGTCTTGCGTCCTCACTGGATAGATTGATAGCAGCAGGAGCTATTGGCCCCCGCTGCTGTCCATCAAATCCAGTGACACGGGAGCTGGGTGGGGGGGCGGGCCAAGTCCTGCTGTCTGTGTCAATGGACGTAGCAGCTGGACTTGTGAGCGTGCCTGCACGGGTGCCCACATGGAATGCTGCTCTCCGTGGGGGCACCCGATGAAGAGGAGGAGCCAGGAGCGCCGCCGGGACACCCTAGAAAAGGAGGATCGGGGCCACTCCTGTGCAAAACCCTTACACAGAACAGGTAAGTATGTCATATAGAAGAAATGGATTCTGGACAGCCGCACTCTGATAAAAGCCTTTATTATAATGAATAGTCAACGTTCATGTGACAACGGAAGCAGGACAGACAGCTGACGCGTTTCACAACATCATTGTTGCTTAGTACTTAATAAGTATAACATGTTTTTTCTTTTTCAAAAAAAACAAACCTTTAAAATCACTTTAATGCTTAAGCACAATTTTGCTCTTTGACGTGTTAGTAAAACTGTACATATCATCCCAACTACTTTGTGCATCCAGGTGGATTATACCGCGCTTATTTTTCAGGACAAATTGTTCTTTCATTTGGTAGCAAATGGTTATGGCTATCTGCTGCTTTTTTTTTTTTTCTTTTTACTATCAAAGGAAAACCAAAAGAGTAAAAAAAAAATCATATTTTTAAATTTAGCTGTATATTTCTTGTTACTACCATAATTTACCACCAAAGAACAACAAAAAAAAAATTCTCCTGACAATAGTGATTTTCCTGACAATCGCTACTTTTACCATTTCACACAGTAGGGGAGGCCGGGATCTGGGGGTCCCCTTGTTAAAGGGAGCTTCCAGATTCCGATAAGCCCCCCGCCCACAGACCCCCACAACCACCGGGCAGGGGTTGTGGGGATGAGGCCCTTGTCCCCATCAACATGGGGACAAGGTGCTCTGGGGGGGCTACCCCAAAGCACTCCCCCATGTTGAGGGCATGTGGCCTGGTACGGTTCAGGAGGGGGGGCGCTCTCTCGTCCCCCCCTCTTTTCCTGCGGCCTGCCAGGTTGCGTGCTCGGATAAGGGCCTGGTATGGAATTTGGCACGGGGTTCCCCTTTAATATCCATACCAGACCTGAAAGGGACTGGTAATAGACTGGGGGATCCCATGCCGTTTTTTTCAATTACTTCTTTTATCTGTATTGCCGGGACCGACAATTGATTATAGCCGTGAGTACTTTTAAATGACTTTTTTTCCTTTAGAAATGTTCTTTTACTGTCAGACTGTTCTAAACATGGGAAACATGCGCCACTTTACAGGCATACTATAGACACCCCCCAGGTACGAAATTTAAAGGAATAATTTACTTTTATTGTTTCACTTTAAGCATTATAAAATCACTGCTCCCGAAAAAACTGCCGTTTTTAAAACTTTTTTTCGCATTAATCCATGTCCCCTGGGGCAGGACCCAGGTCCCCAAACACTTTTTATGACAATAACTTGTAAATAAGCCTTTAAAATGAGAACTTTTGATTATTCATGTTCGTGTCCCATAGACTTTAACGGTGTTTGCGTGTTCAAACAAATTTTTTGCCTGTTCTGCTGCGAACCGAATCGGGGGGTGTTCGGCTCATCCCTAGTGTTCAATACTTATTATACCCGCTGTGTGTGTGTTGGGTTTGTTGGGAAGGGGTTAATTATATAAAATATATTTAAGGCTTTTTTCCCTGGGAAGCACTTTATCCGCCATTGGGGCAGATGGTAAAGCAGCCTGTTTGGGTACTCTCGGAAGAATATCATACTAGCTCCAATTTAGATGGGAGCCAATGAACCTACTAGCATGGAGTGTAGGAGGAACCAGAAGTACCCGGAGGAAACCCATTGATACACCGAAAGAACATGCCAACTCCATGCAGATAATGTCCTGACCAGGACTTGAATGGTAGTCCTGCAAGGCAGAAGTGCTAACTACAAAGCCATGGTGGCACCCTACATCTAAGTAACAGACATTCTCAAATTTGTTTTTTTTCTGCTGAAAGCTTACTTTTTTGTTAGATCATAACACATGTGTAGCGGTACCCCTGTAGGGGCTGCTGGTTATTGTGGTCCTTCTCTCACTCTGCACAGCCAGGTACACAATCTTCAGACACTCAGGAGTTAAGAAGCAGTTCTTGTACTTTAATTTTTTTAATGTTTTTATTGAGGGGAATTAAACTTGGATGGGGTAAGGGTAGTATGGGATGCCCACTTGATTGAAGAAATAAATAGTTGGGACTCCCAACTAAAGACACTCCTTGTATATACACCTCCTCACTTCCAGCTCCAGCATATCATTTCACCACTTGATTACTGATCTCACTCTCCAGCACATCACTGGATTCCTCACTTCAAGGACCAGCTAGCACTATGTTTTAGGCCTGGCACAAAAAAATGTAGGTAGTCCTAGTGCTACTGATCCCCTGCACCACATCTTCAGGCCCTGTCAGCCCTCCTGGCTGCAGCTGCCTATCTCCATTGCCCGTGCCACCACAGTCCAATCCACTGGCTTTGCACCCATCCCAGACTGCACTCTCCCAGTCCTCTCAGGCGTACCTCCCAGTCCTCCTGACTGTGTGAACACTCACCAGCCCTCCTGGCTGCCTCTGTGGAACTCCTACAGACTTGCCCGGCAGTTTTCTCCTGTTGTCCTCTCTTGCTCTTCCTGTGCCTCCTGGTCTTGACACCTCTGTGCGCTGGCTGTAAGGGAGTCCTGTCCGCACCCAAGCCCAGGCCCAAGGTCACCCCCCCCCCAGACTGGGGAGCTCCCTCAAAGGCCCCAACAGCCTACCACTCCATCTCCATCTTCCACCCAATAACCAACTCCTCCCCAACTGAGCTGACCCTGAGAGTTTGAGGGGGTCCTGCCCCCTGCCAATCCTAGTTGGGGATTGGACATGGCCCTCAGAACACTCCAGGCAGCTCCACCTCTCCTTTTCTTCCTTTCCAGAAACTCCTAGCATGTTCTGGAAGAAGAGGGGAGGTCTCGGTGATGCTGCCTTTGAGTCACCCAGCTCTTCCTGGCTTCCTGCCAAGCTTGCCTAAATTTTCCTACACTACAAAAAAAACCTAACTATAGAGACATACCCCACTTTACGTACCCTCACTTTACGTACACTCACGAGTACAGACATACCCGCGAGTGAATCTAAAGTGCCTCGGAAGTACAGATACGTTGGTGTTTATGGGAAATCTTGGTCAGCTTGACATGGCACTGCTCCCGAATCATAAATGACAGGGACACCAAACTTGGGGGGCATCGAGAGGGGACCCAGGACTACAACATATACGATTTTGGGGTCGGATAACTTGCCTAGGGCATCAGTTATGCCTGTAAATGACTATTGCAATGCAGTACATGTATTGAGAAGTGAAAAAGGGTATTGCTTCACTTTAAGTACATTTTTGTTTTACATACATGCTCTGGTCCCATTGTATATTTAAAAGTAGGGTATGCGTGTACATATCCTTTTACCACTAAAGGGTGCTACACCTGTTAACTCTCAAACGAAGTTGAATTATTGCTGATGCTAATGTGGTGTTGTCATTTCTGGAGTCTATCACCACAGTCTGACTATGTAGCAGCATTCATATTTCCCTGTAAGTTGTTCAAACATTGTCATGATTAATGTCCTAATCATCAGAGGAAAGTCCTAAATCATTATTTGCTGTAGATTGCTGTGTAGACAATGTATCGGAGAAACAGGAAGACAAAGTCATAATATAACTATAAAGTGAGATGTTTGTCATCAATAAAGTGACCCTGCCAAGCAAGCATGTTGCTGTAAAGTAGAAGCAGAATACTTACCTTTCCTACGTTCCCCAATAAATTCCACTCTGTTGCTGAGAAAATGTCCCCCAAAGCAGTGGTGGCTGGTGCTCAAAATACTGAAAAAACCCCCAACAAATGCAGCCATTGTGCTCATCAATTGCAGCCACTGTGCCCCATCAAATGCAGCCACTGTGCCCCATCAAATGCAGCCACTGTGCCCCATCAAATGCAGCCACTGTGCCCCATCAAATGCAGCCACGGTGCCCCATCAAATGCAGCCACGGTGCCCCATCAAATGCAGCCACGGTGCCCCATCAAATGCAGCCACGGTGCCCCATCAAATGCAGCCACGGTGCCCCATCAAATGCAGCCACGGTGCCCCATCAAATGCAGCCACTTTGCCCCATCAAATGCAGCCACTGTGCCCCATCAAATGCAGCCATGGTGTCAATCAAATGCAGCCACTTGTACCCCATCAAATGCAGCCACGCAGATGTTGGGGGAGGGGGGTATATCAATGAACAGGTCTTTTTTAAATACGTAACCCCAGGTTTTTACCTGAGCCATACATTCTAGCTGCGTCTGGGCTCATCGTTCCACGTCTGTTCAGATCGGGTGACATGTGCGTCTGGACGAAGCCCGGATTGTAGACGATGTCATAGTTCGCTCCATACTGATAAGCTGCAGACAGCTCCGTCTTCCTGTCTGTGAATGTGGCCCTTGCAGATCCTGAGTGACAGAAAGTAAAGGCATCAGATATGTGAGTCACAAGATGAGGAATTACTGCTGACATTAGAAGATCAGCGTGAAATAAAAGCTGTCACTTACCAAACTTTTTTTACGTAAAAGCACGTCAGACCTATTGTCCTCTCCCTCTTACATTGTTATTATAGGGAATATTCTCCCTCTCATCAGATAATGACTCAGGTGTTGATTTAATGATGTAAAAAAGGGCTGAAATTTAAGAGCCACACCACTGCTAAGGTGTCCAGATACAACTTTATTCCATTAAAGGTCAGTGGTACAATTGAAGATATATCAAACGCGTTTCAGGGGTCTAAGTTCCCCCTTCATCGGGGCTAGAAAGAACATATCTGTACGACTGTACAATCACATTGTAGAATGTATGGTTCAATTTATACACATACCAGGTTTGAGTTGTTATTTTTTTTTTTTTATTAGGTTTAAAGTAGAACTATGGGTGTAATGACACCCCGAGTATGAAAGGGGTTAAAGCCGTTTAAGATGTTCCATTTCCGAACACAAAGGCAGCTACCGAACACTTCAATCAGCCGAACAAGAAAATAATTCTCCCCCAAGTACGAGACGAGGCTCTGTCTTGAGGGTCAAACAGGAATGAACTTTTATTAAAAGGAATACAAGTCTTATATACAGTAAGACTCTGAAAATACACCTGTGACCAGAAACCTAATTAACATGAGCTCATTAACTAATCCCTTTAAGTAGGCTGGTCAAAAAAAAAAGCGCCCTGAGGCGATTCAGTTCGCATAGGTAGCGCTATACAAGTCACTCCATTCATTCATTCATTCATTCATTCATTCATTCATTCATTGTTATGATAAATCAGGTTTCACTACAGGTCAGACTTCTTGTCACTGAGCTTCACACAGTAGATGATACATTATCATAAGTTTAAACACAGGACTCCTTCATACAATTGCAGGGTTAATTAGCCCAGACAACAATGGCTGAAAAAAGAAGCCACACTAGACTAATTTACAATATAGAAGACAACAGACAGGTGGCTGGAGTTGATGACATTAGCATCTAACAGTATGTGTCCCAACAGTATGAATCAGTCACTATTTGTAATATGGCAAATACAGGGTTCCCAGAGTCTGTGTCTCTTGGGGCTGATATGGACCGGAATCCAAAGTAACACCACCTCAAGGGTCCCCAGGCATACAGCTCACAAAGAACACCGTTCCCCCAAATGCCAGGGCCCATGATCTGTCGACAAGAGGCTAGCATTCAGTCCCCTCCAAAAGCCTCTGTCCCGACTAGGTCTGTCACATTGGGCAAAACTTTTTTTTTTTTTTTTTTATTTTGAATAGAGCAAGAGAAGGTTATAACTAGGGATGCACCAATACCATTTTTTTTTACAATGAGTACGAGTACCAATACTACTTTTTCTTTTTTTTTTTTTTAGTACTTGCCGATACCAATTACCGATACCTACCGCAACTGTTTTGTTTTAACTTCAGCTGTCAGCAATGGTACAAAGGATTGAAAAGTTATTTACAAATGAAATAAATATTTTTTTTTTTAATTTTGCGCTTTTTCAATGTGAATTGTGTAAATATATGTTAATATATATGTGTAAAAATAATCACTAACAAAGCAAACAAAAAAAAAGTTTTAATTGTTTGTTTATCATTTATAACAGGAAAATAATTAAATGGAGGAGAATAAGGAGTTAATTGAGGCTGATTAGAGTAAATGAAGGGTTATTAAGGGGTTAAATAGAGGAACATTTGTTCATCCCTTTGATCTGCAGATGAAGAAACAGAAATATACAAAAAGAAACAATGTTTCTTTTTATTTTAGTGTTTCAGGGCTGAGCAATGTTGTTAATAAACATTTCCGGCTGCTTTTTTTTTTTTTTGTCAGCTCCAATTACCGGACTTCTTTAACACTGGTGAGACCCTCTGACAGCTCAAAGAATCGAGCCTGAAAGTATCAGTTTCAGGTATCGCTGCAAGTACTGATACTTGTGCAAATACTTGGTATCGGCACTGGCACCGATACTAGTATCGGTGCAACCCTAGTTATAACCCCTGCCCATTTTTTTTCTTTATTCGCCATCTGTGTCCCATTGCGGAGATTTACCTTCACTTCCTGTCCCATAGCCAAACAGGAAGTGAGAGAAAATACCTGAAAATTAATGAAATCCCTTGGGGAACCCCCCAGGTCACCAAAACTAATGTCTTCATTGGAAGATTCTTTTTTTTTTTTTTTTGCTCCTTTTTGGATAAAGTAAGGGAGAGTTATAACCCCTCTCAGATTATTTTTTTTTTTTGCCATCAGCGTCCCATCGGGGAGATCTACCTTCACTTCCTGTCCCATAGCCAAAACAGGAAGTGAGATAAAATATCTGCAAGATAAGGAAATTCCATGGGTACCCCCCAGGTCACCAAAACTAGTGTCCCTATTGGAAGATTTCCCCGAATTACTTTTCGGGGGACAACCCAAAATTTGTGATATTTTCTTTTACTTTCACTTTCAATGATAATGGTAAACAGGACACATACCAGAGGGTGAATCTCCTTAACGGGGGGGTGGGAGGGGGTGTTCTAAACCCTCTCCACTCCATCCAAAACAAAGAAAAAAGTTTTTTTTTTAGTTATACTTTAACATTTCACCCATATTCTATCTCTCTTTTTTTTTTTTTTTTCAGCACCCATATTCTCATTTTTGTTCAGCACTCATGTTCTCGTTTTTATGTGATTACTTTGACACACTCATTACTATTCACTGTTTGGTTTTAATTATGATCCCGTGGATGTGGATATTGTATTGATGTCAGATTGACATAATAATCTCTTAGCCCGATAAAGGGGGCACTTAGACCGTTAGATTTTTCTTGAATTGACCTTTATTGGAATAAAGTTGTATCTGGACCTCTTAGCAGTGGTGTGGCCCTTCAATTTTAGCCCTTCTTATATTACACTACAAGCCAAAGAAGACTGTGGAGATCCTCTGGGGTGTAGAAGACGCATGCTTCTGTGATGTTTCCATGAAGGTTTATTGATGCTTCGGTGATGCTCTTTTGAAGCTTGGCAGATGCCCTGTGTGTGTGGATATCTCATACCTTCCTCCAAAACAAAGGGAAGCTAAAGCTGAATTAAAGCCTCTCAAAAGCTGCAGGTGCTTCGCCATAGAATTCTATGGAGGCTTTGAAGACACTTTGAAGCACCACTAAAGCTACATGGGGTATCATTTTTGAAGCAAAGCCAAAGCAAATGCAAGGTGTAAACAGGACTGTAAGCTAATCATTTTATTTAGTGACAGGAGCTTTGACTGGCGTTCAGAGAGCTTTAACAAAGCGTGTCCGAAGCCTTGTTTTGAAGCAAGTGTAAACTAGCCCTTAGTGTCAGATTTGTCCGCCGCGATGGCGCAGTCCCTCTAAAAATCGCTGATCACCACCATTACTAGTAAAAAAAAAATATTAAAAAAATAAAAAAGTCCCTAAATCAATCCCATTGTTTGTAGACGCTATAACTTTTTGCGCAAACCAATAAATATATGCTTATTGGGATTTTTTTACCAAAACTATGTAGCAGAGTACATATTGGCCTAAATTGATGAAGAAATTAATTTTTATTTTTTTTTTAATTGGATGTGTTTTTATAGCTTTTGACAAGTTTTCCTGACAAGGGAGGTAGCTCCAGCACACGGCCTGTGATTGGCAGCCTCAGCTCTGTCAGGGCCATGCCCTACCATGGGTCCCGTTTTTCTCAGGCGCCAGTTTAGGAGGAGCGGCACCAGGGCCATCTTTAACGTGGGGCAAATGCTGCCTGCACATTGGGGGCCGCCCCACAATGCCACTGACATTGAGGCAGCTGTAGTCCACAGGGAGCAGGGAAGGCAGGTGGGCCGGGAGCTCCACTGACTCCCAGACCCCCACCCCGATGCAGCATGTATGGTCGGGAGAAGGCTGAGGCTACAGGTGCAGCTAAGTGAGAGTGTTCAGAGTGGGAGCGGCAGCGCTGAGATCCCCAGAGCGCAGATCGGATAGGGAGCGAGCTGGCTGGCAGTTGAGTCCTTCTCCCCAATGCGATGTGCACTTATACTGGCTGCCTGTGTGAATTGTCTGATGAGGCTGCACTGGAGGGCACTGATGGACACTGATAGGCTGCACTGGTGGGTACTGATGGACACTGTTAGGCTGCACTTGTAGGCACTGATGGACACTGATAGGCTGCACTGGTGGGCACTAATGACCTGACACTAATGGGCACTGGTAAGCTGCACTGGTGGGTACTGATGTGGTGGCACTGATAGGCTGCACTGATGAACACTGATAGGCTGCATGGGTGGGCACTGATGAGGTGCCACTGATGAGGCAGCACTGGTGGGCACTGATGAGGTGGCATTGATGAACACTGATAGGCTGCACTGATAGGGACTGATGAGGTGGCACTGATGGGCAGTGATAGGCTGAACTGGTGGGCACTGATGAGTTGGCACTGATAGGCGGCACTAATGAACACTGATAGGCTGCACTGGTGGGCACTGATGAGGTGGCACTGATAGGTTGCACTGATGAGGTGGCACTGATGGGCTGCATTGGTGGGCACTGATGGACACTGATCAGGCTGCACTGGTGGGCACTGATGAGGTGGCACTGATAAGCTGCACTGATGGACACTGATGAGGTGGCACCTTTATGGGAAATAACGAATATGTATAGTTGTTTTGAGAAGCATTAGTCACTTAAATTGCACAGAACACACTTGCCTTTCAGTCCTTCCATGTGGGTGGGGCTGGTCAGGTTTCTCGGCTGAACATACGTCGGTGCAAATGTTGGAACGACAAATGGAATGGCTCTTCCGTCTGTGGGCATTTTGGAAAGCAGATAATCCTCTGTGCAGCCCACTTGCTGTTTCATTGATACAGCTGACATTGGAGGGTGATCCACAATGTGTGATCCTTTCCCAGGGGCCTCTACACATCCTGAGTCTGGCAAGGCTGTAAGGAGCAGAAAATATATTTTAAAAAAGGATCTGTACATCTACGTTACCGTTGTTTTTTTTTAAATACATGCATTTATTTGAATATATTTTTTACTTGCCACTAAAGATATTAATCCACTTTGTGTGCACCAAATGTATTTGCAAACCCAGATATCACCTTGTAACAGTGACATCATCACTGTTCTGTACATAGCCTGTGCAGCGAGCAGAGCTGTGAGAGGGGCCAAGCAAGCTCCATCCACTAAAGAAAACTACAGGAGGGGGCGGAGTTAAGACCAGTGTGCGGTCTTTGTTACAGGAAGTCTCACACTGGATTACTGCACAGATCTGGAAGAAATACACAAAGCTCACCGATATTCCAGGAGAAGACACATGACGAATCCTATCCCAGAGAGTAAGTGTGTAGAGTCAACACATTGAGAAGGAAGTGTGGCCTAAAAAATAGTGAGACCCATCTGGGCAGCCGTGGTGAGAGGTGCTGGCAGGGAACTGTCCTGAAAATATTGCTGCAAGGACTTTTTTTTTTTTCTGTGGCTGGGGTTCCTTTTTAAATAGCACAAAGCTATGTTAACAGTTTGGGATGGACAAATAAAGAATAACATGAGGGTTGAAATAATTCTTTCCTGCTTCTCCAGGCTCCCTTGGTATTAGTATTCAGGGCCACCATTAGAAATTGTGGGGCCCCATACTGTCTTCCTGACCTGCCCCTCAATGAGCCAATGGTTGTCTAAACTGTGGCTGTTTGGGCAGGAGCCGAACATCATAAATAAAACTGGTATTTCTACCACTTCTATATATGTATATAACAGTTTCTTGCTGCCAATGGCTCCTTAAGAAGCAGGAGTTTCTGGCACTCACTGCAACCCTAGCAACCACTGATGTTGCCAGCAAAGATCTGATAAGCCTCTGTCTGCAGACCTCCACAACCACTGGGCCAGGGTTGTGGAGAAGAGGCCCTTGTCCTCCATCAGGTTCCAGCCTGCCCTGGCATATTTAATATAGAAGAGGTCAAACCTTTAACCACTTGACCTCTGTAAGATTTACCCCCTTTCTGACCAGGCCATTTTTTGCGAAACTACACTGCGTTGCTTTAACTGACAATTGCACGGTCATGCGACACTGTACTGTAATTTGTAATTTTTTTTCCCACAAATAGTTTTCTTTTGGTGGTATTTGATCACCTCTGCGTTTTGTATTTTTTTCGCTATAAACAAAAAAAAGACTGCCAATATTGAAAAATAAAAAATTATTTTTTACTTTCTGCTAAAAAACATCCAATAAAAAAAGTAACAAATCAAATTTCTTCATCTAGGCCAATATGTATTCTGCTACATATTTGTGGTAAAAAAAATCCCAATAAGTGTATATTGATTGGTTTGCACAAAAGTTATAGCCGCTACAAACTGTGGGATATCTTTATTTTATGTATTTGTTACTAGTAATGGCAGCGATTAGCGACTTATAGCAGGACTACGATATTGCGGCGGACAATTTGGACACTAACTGACACTTTTTGGGGACCAGTGACACTAAGACGGTGATCAGTGCTAAAAATATGCACTGCCACTGTACTAATTACACTGGCTGGGAAAGGGGTTAACATCAGGAGCTATCAAAGGGTTAAATGGGTGCCTAGCCAGTGTCTTTCTAAACTGTGGGAGGTGCTTTTCCTAGGGGGAAAGGCTTGGATCCATGTCCCTGCTTTGCAGGAACACAGGATCCATGTCTTCCCTAGTGACAGAACGGGGATCTGCCTTGTTCACATAGGCAGATTGACGTTCTGCCTGTGTATTGAACAATCCGCGGGTGTCGGCGGTCATCCAGTCACAGTGGGAGCAAGCCGCTGGCGGCTTGCATGCGCACGCCCTACCCGGAGGAGCGGTAAAACTGCTATGGGGCGGACCTGAAGCGGTTAATTTAATTTGTCTGAAACCACAGCAGGGAACATTACTTAACCTCCTTCAAAAAAATGAATAAATAGTCTCCTCTCTGTTCCCGTCTTTTATTTAATTGCTGGAAGCCATGGCCCATGAGATTACTGTGCATGCACCCAAAGATATTTAAAAAAGCCCCCTCTCTGCCCCTGAACCCCCTACTAAACTGATGGGACCCCAGATCCCCACAGGAAGGCCTGCTCTATCCCCCTATTGGTTGGCCCTGCCCGTATTGCCGTTCTTGATCCTGAGTAATACCTTTATGGTAGTTTTCTTGCATACAGTTGACCATAGAGGGTTACATTTTGGCATACTGGTGAGTGGTGACCATAAAGGGTTACATTTTGGCATACTGGTGAGTGGTGACCATAAAGGGTTACATGTTGGCATACTGGTGAGTGGTGACCATAAAGGGTTACATGTTGGCATACTGGTGAGTGGTGACCATAAAGGGTTACATGTTGGCATACTGGTGAGTGGTGACTATAAAGGGTTACATGTTGGCATACAGGTGGCCATAAAGGGTTACATTTTAGCATACAGGTGAGTGGTAACCAATAAGGGATTACATGTTGGCATACTGGTGAGTGGTGACCATAAAGGGTTACATGTTAGCATACAGGTGGCCATAAAGGGTTACATTTTAGCAGGAAGACTGATGATAGCAGTAGATCATAGCGGAGGAGAACGGATGAGACACGGCTAGGCGGTGCAACGAGGTGATAATATGTGTGTACTCTATGTACGCCTTTAGTAAATAGCTGTGCAAACCTGGACTCTCCCAGTAAGCCACATTTGTACAGTGAGAGACAACGTCACCAGTGTTATTGGTACAATGTCACTAATGACATTTCAGTAAGTCCTCAGCTGGCAGAGAGACCAGGCTGGGTTTCCTGCAGAATTGAGTACCAACGACGTTGAATAACCAATAGAATGCTAGAGGATCTTACCCAAATTTCTAAGATAGAAAAAGATTTTTTTTGGAGCCAAATTCATATATATATATTTTTTTTTTAGACAAGACACGTCCTGACCTCACGTGGTGTGTGTTCTACTTTCTACTTCCATCAGTTCGGAGAGTACAGACTGACCATAAATATTTTTACAAAAGACACATTTCCATATATGTGATCTCTCTTACTTGCCAAAATATTTAAGTATTGGCCAAAATCCAGCCAAAACTGTAATTGTATCTTTTGAGCTGGGAGAGATCAGAAGATATGCAGGTGTTGCAGACAATACATTTTCTTATATAGGAATGGGCAGGGAAGCCAATACATAAGGTGGCCTGTTATGTCTCTTGACTAAGGAAGTCGAAGCAAACGAGGAATGAGATCATGGTTGAGGACTGGGATGGCTTGTAATGTGTCCAGCATTGTAACTTGTAGCCTGGCGGTCTTCAGGAAGCTTTACTGGTATTATTATGGAGGGGGGAGGAAGGATAGTTAGAAGATGAGTCAGGAAAGAAAGTGAGGAGAAAAGAGGAAAAAAAAGTGGGGGGGGGGGTGAAATGTAGGTAGGGCGGCATCTTGGTGTGTTAGGGGCTTTGCTATTAGCTGGATGTTGGCGCCAACAGCACAAGTCTCTGCCCCGCTCCTCTCCTTGCTAGAACCGTGACCCTCCTGCTGAGGCTCCGCCATATTTTTCCGCACTCTACACTAGAGTCCTTCACACCACATACCTGGCTGTTGACCTTTATATCTCTCAAGAAAAGGAATGTCCACACATAGAGTTTCTGCACTTTACTGGTGGCATTTGGGAAATGGCACAACAGTTGCATCATATTAACCTATATTCAGGGTCGCTTGACAGTACATAGTCAATCACATTTAGTGCACGGTTTACAGTAGTCACATGTGAAAGTATCGTGCAGTACTTTAAAGTGGCCAGCTCCCTCTAACAGTCTCTCCTTCCACCTAGGGTCATTAGTACTCACTGGAATAGGACCACTATGGTCACCTCCTCCCATGAGTACACACCTCGTTGGATTCTCCAAGGCGATAGCCTCACTCAGGCAACTCTTGGCCAGGCCTATAAGGCCTTTCGCATCCCGCCTTCGCCTCCACCTCCATAAGGGTCAGAGAGTTCATAGCCGTCTCTTTTGCGTGCAGGTCTGCTTTTACGCAGCCTCCTGCCCTGTTTAGGGCCTCCATTAGCTGGCTACATCCACACAGGCGTGGGGTGTTTGGCTCCCAAGCCCCAACTGCACTAGTGCTCCTCCCAACCTGGCTTATATCTGGGTCCTGACTCTCCCATAACATCACTGCAGGAGGGCTCCAACTATAAGGGGCCTAGCACCTGATGACACTACCTTCTGTAACCAGACACTATTTTGGAGTAGAGCCACCTAGTGGCAGACTAGCTAACTGCACCTGCCTACATGTGTTTGTTATACGGTATGTGCTTGAAATTAGGGTGAGTCTTTAAAAATGATCCAGGAGACCCAGATCGTTTAGAAAATGACTATCTGGTCATTGTTTCAAGCTACTAGTTGTTCCATTGTTCTCATAATGTTGTTAACCTGCCGACCTTCACTCCCATTCCGTTTTCTTCATTTCCTTTAAGGAAAATCGCAAATAAAATTGTTTTTGTGGGGAGCGGAACTGGTGCTTTAGCCCTTCTCACCTAGGTGATAATGATGTCCCCAGCTGCCTGAAGCCTCCTGAGATACCCACATCACCCATCCCAGCAGGCTTTTGGGGGGAATTTTTGGCATCACATCATTAGGGGACTGACTGCAAGAACCTGGGCCATCTGAAAGGAGATTTCTGTATGCCATCTGTGAACAGAACACCTCCAGGTTGCCATATTGCATGTTAAAAAAAATTACTGTAGATTGAAAAGGAAAATTAATTTTTAATAACATTCAAGTACAATACGACTTTTTTTGCAATTATACACTATAGTCTATATTTTTAATTTGCTTTTTTTTCCTACAAAAGTGGAGTTACCCTTTAAAACCGCTTAAGGACCGCCCCACATACATATACTGCGGCAGGGCGGCCCTTAAGCACGAAATCATGTACCTGTATGTGATATCCTTAAAGGGCTCTGGGGCGCGCCACCGGAGCCCCACTCCCGCCGTGATTGGACACAGCGGGAGCCAATCAGCAGGTCCGGGGGCCGCCAGAACCTGCCGGTCGTTCCAAAGACAGGCAGAACTGTGGTTTGCCTATGTAAACAAGGAAGATCGCCGTTCTGTGAGGGAGGAAATTTGAGATCTTGTGTTTCTGCTAAGCAGAAACACTGATCTCTGTTTTCCTCCTGTCACAACAACACCCCCCCCCCCCACAGTTAGCACTCCCTAGGACCACACTTAACTCTTTGATCACACCCTGATGTTAACCCCTTCCCTGCCAGTTTCATTTATACATTGGCAGTGCATTTTTTTAGCACTGATCGCTGTATTGGTGTCACTGGTCCCCAAAAAGTGTCTGCGGTAGATTTGTCCGCCGCAATTTCGCATTCCTGTTAAAAATCACTGATTACTAGTAAAAACAATAAAAAATAGAAAAAGTCCACAAATCTAACCCATAGTTTGTAGACGCTATAACTTTTGCGCAAACCAGTCAATATACGCTTATTGGGATTTTTTTTTTTTTTTTTTTTTTTTTACCAAAAACATGTAGCAGAATACATATTGACCTAAATTGATAAAGAAATTAGATATACATTTTAATTATTGGGAATGTTTTTTAGCAGAAAGTAAAAAATATTGTTTTTTTTTAAATTGTCGGTCTTTTTTTGTTTATAGTGCAAAAAATTAAAACCGCAGAGGAGATAAAATACCGCCAAAAGAAAGCTCTATTTGTGGGAAAAAAAGGACAAATATGTTATTTGGATACAGTGTCGCACGACCGTGCAATTATCAGTTAAAGCGACGCAGTGCCGTATCGCAAAAAAATGGCCTGGTCAGGAAGGGGGTAAAACCTTTCCGGGGGCTGAAGTGGTTACACATTACAAGAGATTTTCAAGAAAGATTGCAACGCGTATGGCCAGCGTAATTTAGCAAGAAATTTTAATAATAGTCCCATAGTGATACTTTGTAATTATCTTTTACGCTCACCTTTCTTCTGTTCGCTTTGAAAACACCCTTTGCAGCAACTTTTTATAAATTCCGCCGCCATCCTAGGCGTAGCTGAATGTCATTCGCAGATCAGAGGCCGGATGCCCTGTAAATCGGTCCTAATAAACAGAAGGAGGCACTTTTATAACAGTAAGCAGTTTAGACAACAACCAAAAAAATCTTCTACAAAATTTTGGCATTTCAACAATGAGCGATACAAAGTAATGAAGAGGAGATATGCAAATGAGCCGCAGGATTGTATCACATTTGGCTCAGTGTTATAGGAGATAAGGAAACAAAAAATAAGGATGGAAGAATGAAGCTATGAATCATGAGATAATACAAATACTTTTCTTATCGGAGAGGGATTGCAACAGACTGGAAGTTTTAGATATTGCCACATAGGATTGGAATCACCTTTAGAGAAACGAAACGATAGGAAATGGGCTTCCCTTAGGATAGATAGAGAGGATGAATTCTCACCCAGCAATAAAAACGTGACCGGGGTTCAAGTACATCTTAATTCCATCCAAAACTAACAAACAAAAAAAAAAGACAAAAAACAAAATACACTTTAAAGGTTAAATTCATAGCTGCGTGTTCTGGGAACACACAAACGTGCAGATTGATAATTGTTGATACCCCTAATGCAGCAAGCAAATGCGCATTTTGCTGCACTAAAAACATGCAAACCGGCACGAAGCAGAAAGATCCACAAGCTGCTTTCCTGTGTTTGCTGATGTCAGTGGGTTTCTCTAGGCAGTTGCACGAAAACTGCGCAAAGAAAAAAAAAACGCGTAAAAAAACGCTTGTTTCAAAAAAGCTGGGTGTGAACGGGTCCTGAACAATATACTTATTCTCCAGAATTCATACACACACATCTACTACTTGACCTCTGGAAGATTTACCCCCCTTTCATAACCAGGCCATTTTTTGAGATATATATACACTGTGTTACTTTAACTGACAATTGCGCAGTTGTGTCACGCCGTACCCAAATACAATTTTTAATTTTTTCACACAAATAGAGCTTTCCTTTGGTGGTATTTGATCACCACTGCGGTTTTTTTTTATATTTTACGCTATAAACAAAGAACAGACTGACAATGTAAAAAAAAAAAAAAAAATCATTTTCTTTCTGCTATAAAACATATCCAATAAAAAGAAAAAAATAAATTTCTTCATAAATTTAAGGCAATATGTATTCTGCTACATATTTTTTGGTAAAAAAAATCCCAATAAGCGTATACTGATTGGGTTGCGCAAAAGTTATAGCATCTACGTATCTCATCTGTAGCATATTATAGCATCTGGGATATATAGTGGAGTTTTTATTTTGTTTTAATACTAGTAATGGCACCAATCAGGGACTTATAGCGGGACTGCGATATTGTAGCAGACATTCTGACACTAAATGACGCTTTTGACACTTTGTGGGGACCAGTGGCACTAATACAGTGATCAGTGCTAAACATATTCACTGTCAAGCCCCATACACACTATCAGATTTTCTGCTGAGTTTTTCCTTCAGATTTACCAAAACCATGTAGTGCAAGGGCCTGTCTGATTGCATACAAATTGAAACTCCTAAGGTTTCGCCTCATATTATATGGTTTTGGTAAATCTGAAGGAGAAACTCAGCAGAAAATCTGATAGTGTGTATGGGGCTTAACTGTACTAATGACACTGGCTGGGAAGGGGTTAAACATCTGGGGCCATCAGAGTGTTAACTGTGTGCCTAGCCAGTGTTTGTGTGTACACAGTGTTCTGTTTTACTAGGGGAAGAGATGGATTTTATGCCTTGCTTTGCAGGGGCACAGAATCCATCCCCCCCCCCCCCCTGTCAGAAAGGAAATCTGTCATGTTTACAGACAGATTGCCGTTCTGTCTCCGTTTTTGTGTGTTTTATCGAAGATCGACAGGGTGCTGGCAGATATCCAGTGCCCAGCACCTGCAGATCGGCTTTGGCTGTGATTATTCGGGACGCCAGTGGTGCGCTCCTCCTAGGCGGAAGTACAGGATCACGTATATACAGTATCTCACAAAAGTGAGTACACCCCTCACATTTTTGTAAATATTTTCTTCTATCTTTTCATGTGACAACACTGAAGAAATGACACTTTGCTACAATGTAAAGTAGTGAGTGTACAGCTTGTATAACAGTGTAAATTTTCTGTCCCCTCAAAATAACTCATCACACAGCCATTAATGTCTAAACCGCTAGCAACAAAAGTGAGTACACCCCTAAGTGAAAATGTCCAAATTGGGCTCAAAGTGTCAATATTTTTTGTGGCCACCATTATTTTCCAGCACTGCCTTAACCCTCTTGGGCATGGAGATCACCAAAGCTTCACAGGTTGCCACTGGAGTCCTCTTCCACTCCTCCTTGACGACATCACAGAGCTGGTGGATGTTAGAGACCTTGTGCTCCTCCACCTTCTGTTTGAGGATGTCCCACAGATGCTCAATAGGGTTTAGAATAACATTTTTACAAAACTGTGAGGGGTGTACTCACTTTCGTGACATGCTGTGTGTGTGTGTGTGTATATATATATATATATATATATATATATATATATATATATATATATATATATATATATATAAATAATATATATGTATGTGTGATCCTGCACAGAAGGGCCGCCCTTTAGCAGTAAATGTGCTATAGGGTGGTCCAAAAGCGGTTATAAGCCCTGTAAATTATTTTCATGATGCGATTTTCTACCTCCTTGTAACGTGCTTTTGTGAGCTCCAAAACCTTTTTTCTTTTCTCCAACAATTCTGTTTGTTTGGAACATTACTTGGGGTCATGTACTGCATACTGCTGTATGCACACTACAAATCCCATAGTCCATGGTTCATCTTAGGAGCCAGCAAAAGAGGGTGGCTACATTTCTACATATAGTGGGACGATGGAGAACGAACGTAAAGACCCTCTAATGCAAGTTGTGTCAAACTGGCGGCCCTGTGGCTGTTGCGGAACTACAGGTCCCATCATGCCTTGCAATGCATCATGGGTCTTGTAGTTCTACAACAGCTGGAGGGCTGCCAGCTTGACACCTGTGCCTGAGGGAAGTCAGATGATGGCTTCAAGAAAAAAAAAAAAGAAAAAGGGAAGTCGGAGATTTGGAGGAGACCGAGAGCAATACAGGGGACGTTTCTGAGTTAAAGGGGAGTTCCACCCACTTTTACAACTCTTCAGCATCCCTCACTAAACTGTGCACCGTAAACAAATTGGATATTTTTTATTTTTTTTTCTCAGCACCTACTGTATATCTGCTGTATTCATTTTTCACTTCCGCCTCCCTGGCCGCGGCCCATACATCATTTCCTGTTTGCAATGCCTTCTGGGAAGGGGCGGCAACTTCCTCTGAAACTGCCGTTGCTATGGAAACCTGACCTGAAACCTATTACACTGCTTGTGCTGCACTGAGCATGTGCGAGATCTGCAAGGATGAGATCCAGGAAGAAATACAGTCTGGCTTCAGATGCCCACACTTAAGATGGCCGCGGCCTGCTGTAAGTTTAGAAAATAACAAACTACTGCTATAAACTAACAAAACAGACCTTAGTTTACAGACTAACTTTACTAGAATACATTAAGCTTGTGTATTATAGGGGTATTTTTATTTAAAAAGTATCATTTCGGCCGAAACACCATTTTAAGATGTGAGTTGTGGCTGCATCAATCTGTGTGACTGAGCCCTAACTCTGGTGAAAAAAAGCACATTTAATACACGTTAATGAAAAGTATCTAGATGACAAGGTCTGAATGGGTCCTAAAGATTGACAACTGACAAGCTTAGGCCGCGTACACCTAAGCGGACTTTTTAGACTTTTCTTCGGACTTTTGATGGACTTCCGACGGACTTTTGAATGAACGGACTTGCCTACACACGATCACACCAAAGTCCGACGGATTCGTACGTGATGACGTACGACGGGACTAAAATAAGGAAGTTGATAGCCAATAGCTGCCCTAGCGTGGGTTTTCGTCCGTCGGACTAGCATACAGACGAGCGGAATTTTCGACAGGACTCGAGTCCGTCGGAAAGATTTGAATCATGTTTGAAATCTAAAGTCCATCAGATTTTCGACTGGAAAAGTCAGCTGAAGGTCCGATGAAGCCCACACATGATCAGATTGTCCGCCGGACTCGGTCCGTCGGACCAGTCCGGTCGAAAAGTCCGCTCGTGTGTACACTGCATTACTGTTCATTGACTACATACAAGAATGGAAAAGTCTAATCTCTGCCTGCACACTGACTGAGGATGAGCCAGTTAAGTAAACTTTCTAACCACGAGCTCACATGGCAAACCACCAAACCTCAGAGAGGAAGTTCTTCTCCAGATTTCGGTCCATCAGTATGATGGCAGGGTTAATAAAGCCACAAAAGTGTCAACACACACAAATCCATTCCTTAATACCAAACACGGCCAATTCTGATATCATAAACCAGGACAGCTTTGATCCTGTTCACTGTACTATTGCTACAATGCTGTACCATTATGCCTATACAGGATTTTTGCCCTGTTTCAAATGTTGCTTTATGCATTGACATACCACCATAGACTCTGTCTGTACAGTTTTGGTCACCTGATGAATTTGCACCATCCATTGGCAGGTTAACTCTTCAAAAATACTCAGAAATTGAATCCAATGCTTTAAAGCAAATTGATCCAATTTTACTTGATATAGTATATGCACGTCCGTGATATGGACACAAACTACGGTGCCTAAGAATCTCCATAGGCAACACTTTTAACCACTTGCCTACCGGGCACTTAACCCCCTCCCTGCCCAAGCCATTTTTCAGCTTTCAGCGCTGTCGCACTTTGAATGACAGTTGCGCGGTCATGCTACACTGTACTCAAACAAATTTATTATCATTTTCTTCACACAAATAGAGCTTTCTTTTGGTGGTATTTAATCACTGCTGGGTTTTTTATTTTTTACAAAAAAAAAAAAAAAAAGACCAAAACTTTTTAAGTTAGTTTTGTAATTAAGTAATTTTTCGCCTTCACTGATGTGCGCTGATGCGGCAGCACTGATTGGCACTGATAGGCTGAACTGGTGGGCATTGATGAGGTGGCACTTATGGGCACTGATGAGGCCACACTTATGGGCACTGATGAGGAGGCACTAATATACCCCACTTATGGGCACTGATGAGCACTGATAGGCGTAACTATTGGGTGGCACTGATGGGCACTAATAGGCGGCACTGGGCACCGATAGGCAGCACTGGTGGGCACGGATAGGTGGTACAGATGGGCATTGACGGGTGGCGCTGATGGGCGACAGTGGGAACTGTTCGACAGCAGTGATGGGTATTGATGAGCAGCACTGATAGGCAGCACTGATTGCCAGCACTGACTGGCATCGCTAATGGGCACTGTTTGGTGGCACTTGTGGGCAGTGGTGGGCACTGATTGCTGTCACTGGTGGGCACTGTAAGCTGGCAATGGTGGGCACTGATTTGTGACACTATATTTATTGTAATCAGTGCCCTGATTACATCCCTAGATGTCCCCCTGTGAGGTGATGCCGCTGATCGGCTCTCCTCGCCCCACACTCTGTCAGTGTGAGGCGAGGAGCGCCGATTACCGGCATCTCTGTGTTTACATGTGACCGGCTGTGATTTGACACAGCCGATCACATGGTTAAAGAGCCACAGACGCGGCTCTTTACATGTCCTAGTGCGGCAGCGCCGTCATATGATGTTGTCTCAGAACGAGAGCCGCACTGCTCCACCGTCATTTGACGGTGGGCGGGCGGCAAGCAGTTAAAAATCTTTACAGGTTACCGGTTTAGAGTTAAACGTACGTTCTGGCACTAGGATTATTTCTCACGCTCTGACATTTGTGGTGATACCTCATATGTGGTGTGATCGCCGTTTACATATGCATTTGTGCATGACCACAGGGATGGGGTGGTTAATTTTTTTTTTTTATTATTTTCCCTAAATTTTTTTTCGTTTTACATTTTTTTTCTAATTTATTGCTTTCACAAGGAATGAACTGCTGTGCAGTGACAGGTCCTCCACATGGAGAAATCGGGGGTCTATTAGACCCCTGATCCATCCTCTGCCCTACAAGGCAGCTGATCAAACACAGATTGATTGGACTGGCTACCTCCCTGGCCAGTACCGGCCAGATAAACAAAGGACTAAAACTGGAAGTAACAACATCCTTCTTGCTTCTGGTTTTATACGTCACAGAGGAGGGGGAGGAGTGGATGTTCCTCCTTCTCCTCTCTGCTTAGCCAACCTGACCTCTTTCAGTGGTGCCAGGCTCCCCAATGAGATAGGGGTAGCTCACGGATTATCTCTTCAGCCACCTCTTAATAGGATGACCACATTTCCAAACTGCCATTCAGGTCCCCCCCCCCCCCCCCCCCAGAATGCACTGGTTGGTGATGTCACAAGGGGGCGGTGCCACCATGTGACATCGCCGGTGGCCCCGCCCCTTTCCTATCTAAGAAATATCACTTGGCTCGAGAGCGGAGCAGGGTTTTTATGCAATTTTAGTGCCTTAGATAGAAAAAGCATTTGTATAATGTATGTTAGACTAACATTAAATTGCAGGCAGCCACTTAGATTCAAAGAGTGTAATTGTTCTTTCAATGTTAGGCTAACATATATTAAACAAATGATCTTTATAGCTAAGGCACTAAAGTTGCATACAAAAAAAAACATACATTAGATTAAAAAGGATTACAAATGACCTGGGGGATCTGGAGTAAAAATTTAAAATAAGGAGGAGAGCAAAAGAGTGGGACTTTGCATGATGCACGTGGTTGCAATAAAGTAAATTGGTAAACATATAGGAACTGTATTGATTATTATATAGTATATACATACATATAGTACTGGTATCAAATATAAACAATGAGCATGGTAATAACAATAAACATGGTAATGACATTGGTATCTCATGATATAACCACAATAATATTCCATAGTTCACCAATAGCAAGATTGTATAAAACCATAAATTGCAAAATAGTGCCTGCAGGACCTATGGCCTCACTAGTCCTGTAAAGGTGGGTATTGCATAATGACTTAAAGGTCTGGGTAAGTATTAGTAGAAACACGGTGTCTGGCAGCTCTATGCGTTTCGTGGGTTTTGAGCCACTCGTCAGCAAGCGCGTCATGTATCTAAAATAGAATTATTATATATGAATAGTCTGATATATATATAAACATGAACAGGGTTAGGGTAAAGAAGACCCCACACCCGGTGCATGCTCACTTACTGTAGTTTGTGTATTGATGGTATGGTGCTGGGCACCGCGAGCCACCCGAGGGCACCTCCAACCAGGAGCTGTGGCGGACAACTCGGCGGGGACGACCCACACAGGCATCAACCAGGGGAGGCATAAAACCACCAGGCACTCCTGTGTAGGAAGTGAAAATATGAAGTGAATCTGGGAAGTCTCTAAGACAGTGGTTCTCAACTCCAGTCCTCAGGACCCACCAACAGGCCAGATTTTAAGTATTACCTTGGGGAGATGCAGACTAGAATACTGCAATCACTGAGCAGCAAATTATATCACCTGTGATGTATTTCAGTTATCTTGCAAACCTGGCCTGTTAGTGGGTCCTGAGGACCGGAGTTGAGAACCACTGCTCTAAGAGATATGGGTGAGAAAGTGGGCAGGGGACCCGTGCTAGTAAAAAGCGAATAGTGTGCAGAATTGAGGACTGGCAACCCTGAAGCTAACCATAAGCTGTGTGGGATGGAAGTGTGAGTGAGGGAAGTGGTTACCCACCAGTGGTACCTGGGAGGTGGAAGTGGAAGGCCCGAGGGGCGGTGATAAGGTGTGCAATATTACCTACTGTCGATGAAGAAACCGAAGAGAGGGGAAAAAATGAGATCCCAAGCTGCATGGAGTCTGGTGTGCAGCAAGCCTCAAGTGCCAAGACCGCCCATATATGCGCAGCCACGGAACAGCCCACCATCGTCACGCCGTGTAGCAGAGTGGGAGGAGGGGCGCCGTCAACTGGGCAACTGTGTGCCCGGCCAACCGGAACCAACATATCTCCCATGTAGCTCTCGAGCGTGGAAAACACCTGCATGGGCGTGACAGCGCCCAAAGGATGCCGCAAGTCCAGCGTGGAATTGCGTGACGTTGACGTGCAGTGCTGGCGCATCCGCCCCCTCCCCAGGCGTCATAGGAGGCAGGGGATGGTAGGAGACCCGCAAGGCACATGACAGCTCCCGGACAAGGAGACAATCAGTCAGACGGCATGGCAGCCCGACCATGCACACCACCAACAGTGACAACGAACCAAAGTTATATGTCCAAATTGAACTGTAAAAGATGTACAGTGTAGGAATTACAACAGTTTGTATATCTGCCTCCCACTTTTTAAGGGACCAAAAGTAATGGGACATATGGCTGCTCAGCTGTTCCATGGCCAGGTGTGTGTTATTCCCTCATTATCCGATTTACAAGGAGCAGATAAAAGGTCCAGAATTCATTTCAAGTGTGCTATTTGCATTTGGAATCTGTTGCTGTCAACTCTCAATATGAGATCCAAAGAGCTGTCACTATCAGTGAAGCAAGCTATCATTAGGCGGAAAAAACAAAACAAACCCTTTAGAGGGATAGCAAAAACATTAGGTGTGGCCAAATCAACTGTTTGGAACATCCTTAAAAAGAAAGAACGCATCGGTGAGCTCAGCAACATCAAAAGACCCGGAAGACCACGGAAAACTGGTGGATGACCGAAGAATTCTTTCCCTGGTGAAGAAAACACCCTTCACAACAGTTGGCCAGATCAAGAACGCTTTCCAGGAGGTAGGTGTATGTGTGTCAAAGTCAACAATCAAAGAGAAGACTTCACCAGAGTGAATACAGAGGGTTCACCACAAGATGTAAACCATTGGTGAGCCTCAAAAACAGGAAGGCCAGATTAGAGTTTGCCAAACAACATCTAAAAAAGCCTTCACAGTTCTGGAACAACATCAGATGAGACCAAGAGCAACTTGTACCAAAGTGATGGGAAGAGAAGAGTATGGAGGAGGAAAGGAACTGCTCATGATCCAAAGCATACCACCTCATTAGTGAAGCATGGTGGTGGTAGTGTCATGGCGTGGGCATGTATGGCTGCCAATGGAACTGGTTCTCTTGTATTTATTGATGATGTGACTGCTGACAAAAGCAGCAGGATGAATTCTGAAGTGTTTCGGGCAATATAATCTGCTCATATTCAGCAAAATGCTTCAGAACTCATTGGGTGGCGCTTTACAGTGTGGATGGACAATGACCTGATGCATACTGCGAAAGCAACCAAAGAGTTTTTTAAGGGAAAGTAGTGGAATGTTATGCAATGGCCAAGTCAATCACCTGACCTGAATCCCAATGAGCATGCATTTCACTTGCTGAAGACAAAACTGAAGGGAAAATGCCCCAAGAACAAGCAGGAACTGAAGACAGTTGCAGTAGAGGCCTGGAAGAGAATCACCAGGAATGAAACCCAGCGTCTGGTGATGTCTATGGGTTCCACACTTCAGGCTGTAATTGACTGCAAAGGATTTGCAACCAAGTATTAAAAAGCGAAAGTTTGATGGATGATTGTTAATCTGTCCCTTTACCTTTGGTCCCTTAAAAAGTGGTTGGCACATATACAAACTGTTGTAATTCCTACACCGTTCACCTGATTTGGATGTAAATAACCTCAAATTAAAGCTGAAAGTCTGCAGTTAAAGCACATCTTGTTAGTTTAATTTCAAATCCATTGTGGTGGTGTATAGAGCCAAAAAGATTAGAATTGTGTAGATGTCCCAATATTAATGGACCTGACTAAAAGAATTAATGAATAACAAGATACTACTGGTAAGGAGGCAGATCAGATAAACCAGGGGAGGCTAGCATTAGGTCAATTAAATCTAAAATGAGCTTACCCTACTTGATATGTACAGAATGCAGAACCGCCAACGGCTGTGTCCGTTTCATTCCAGTACATTTTATTGTCTCAGAATGAGGGTGCCCGGGACTTGGGACAGACCTGTCAAATGTGGGACTGCCCCGGGCAATCCAGGACAGGTGGTCACCCTACCTCTTAACCTCTCCACAACAGCTAAACTCTTCATCTCCCCATGCAGCTGCTTCAGCTTTGACACCTGCCCTCTCATTGCCCTGACCTGTTCACACACAACCCCCCCCCCCCCCATCATGGGGTACGGCATCCGAGCACCAGGCTGTTACTCAGCTAGGGAATGCCCTCTTTGAAGCCCATAAACACATTCGTGCACTGCAGGCTGTCCTTCTGTGTCTGCCCTGCGTGCTGCAAGCGCTTGTGAGAGCTGCCGGGAAAAGCGTGCTGTCACTCGTAGCACAGAAGCTGGGCTTCTGTGTTTACAAGTGACAGTAAAGAGCGGTGATAGTGAATCTGTCCAGCCTGGGCCTATATTAAGGTTGGGACCTGGAGCTGCAGCTCCTTTAGCCCCATGTTAATACAACCCTGCACCCCTTACCTGCATAGGCAGTTTTTTTTTGGTAAAGGTGAACTATGCCTTTTATTCCCTAAATTCCCTAAACCTCAACCCAACCTGTATCTGTCACCTCACACCTGACCATATTCCTAATCCTTTCCCTAGCCAAAAAAAACCCACAACGTCATTGTATATCAGTGACAGACGTGTTGTCACCAAGACAATGCTGGAACACCTCTGCCAAAATATCTGCACAGAACAGCTAAGTCATCAGTCATGGCAACTGAAAACATCACAGATGTAACAATGTTGCTGTTTTCACATATTTGTTCTCTTTGTTTCTTTCCACATTTCCTTTTTGTCTCATCTTTTCCTGTTTTGTCTCTTGCGTGCAAATTAACAGGAAAACCTGGAATTTTTCCATGCGCTATCAGAAAAGGTGTAACTAGCGGTCACAGCTGCTGTGGGGAACAACCGGATTCTCAGCATGCAGGAAAGAGGACCTGTCCTTGAAGTTTCAGCTATCTGGCCAAACTATTGTTTATCTTGACATCAGTGGTGAGGGAATAAGGACGGAGTTAAGCTCCCTCTCCCAGCTGTGTAATCATTCACTGAGCCTGTAATAACATGTGGGACACACAAGGAATTAAACCCACGTGCATGTTGTTGAGGCCGAACTCTCGTTGAATAACAAAGTGGCCAAAATAAAAAATTAAACTGTATCAAAACCCTAAAAATAACAAAATATTTAAAGTGATTGTAAAGTCTCGTGTTTTTTTTTTTTTCTACAAAAATAACAAACACGTGATACTTACCCGTCTGTCGCAGTGGATTTGCACAGAGCAGCCTGGATCCTCCTCTTCTCGGGTCCCTCTTCGGTGCTCCTGGCCCCTCCCTCCTTGCTGTGGGGGCACCTGAGGCGAGTCAGGCTCCGCCTCATCACGACAGTGGAAGTCGGGATCCACCAGGTCCCTGGACCGACACCCAACTCAGCGAGCCGCTTAGAGCCCGAGCCGGCCACTCCCACCCCCTCCACAGCCCAGCACTCCAGTGAGCGAGGAGGGGGCAGATACAGCTCCACTTGCTGAAGGCTTTGGCATGAGGAAGCAAAGCCCTGACTCTACCAAGATGGTTGCCTCCCAGTGGAGGCTGGTGCTCCAGCTCTGCCCGCATGCCAGTTCCCTCGTTGGCCAGCCCCGCACTTACCCCATCCGGGTCCCGGGCGGCTTTCCTGGCTTCTCCTCCCGGCCAATCTGATCTGGGCGCATACCGCCCTAAGTTAGTACCATTTGGTGCACCGCTTCAACCGCAGCAGCTGTCTGCCTCTCATCGAGTTTTACAGGCTGACGGCACCTAGTGCCTTCCACCCACACCTAAACACCTGAGTCTTATGCAACAAATGAAATGCTCAGTGTGTGTATGGGGCCTTACAAAGTAATGAAGCAAGGATAAAGATAACCATGCCGGAGCATACTTCTTCAAAACAAAAATCAGCAATGGCAGCTCCCATATCTCAGTTCTGATTGGTTCCCTTCAAGGGTACGGAGTTTTTCTGATGCAATATGGAACATATCAGTGAGGGAAAATTCTACAGCGCTCGCACATGGCTCCTTAATATCAAATATAATCCCTGCCAAGTTATACAGCCTTATCTCCGGCAACACTAAACCCCCTCATGGAAAAACTCTCTGCACTTATATCAGCAAAAATGCCAAAATAAAACTCTGAGATAAGAGGCTGAGATAACCTGTTCTTAGAAACGGATCTGATTATATAACGGAGAACCTGCACGACCGCTCTGCAGAAACACAAACCTTCAGTGAGGTGACAACCAGCCAAATATCTAGATGAAAATATGACTGATTCTTTATTTATGTATTTATTTTAGGGCTTAAGCACAGGGGCAGTAAATGCTGAAATGTACGCAGGATCATTGCGCAAAAATGGACCATAGTGCAAACGTATGTAGCAATGGCCCTGACACCTAGAGGTCTAATGGTGACCTCCTGGAGTCAGGGAGAGCTGACATCCATCCTCATAGAGTGGGTTACCAGGCATGGTTGGTGTAATGTAAGATGAAATTATGGGCGCCAGTTACTTTTTGAATGCAAATAAAGAGATTTATTGTCTCTTAACAAGAACTGTGGGAGAGGGGGGTTATATGGCCAGGACACCCTTAGGTAGATGCAATGAAAATTAGCAGACTCCGAGACACAATAGGCAGACAGCTATACAGTTCAAAGCCTTCAGCCGGATGCAACTTCTGTATTGGCAGGACTGCTGTCTCCTATGGCAACTAAGTTTTTAACAGTTTCCAAAGATCTTCACACACATAGAACTTGGCAACAGAGTACAGTTCTTCTCACAGTTTATCTCACAGTTTCCCACTCTAGATCTTCACTCACTGAGCTCCCAGTCTCCCACTAGACTTCCAGATCCCAGCCACCTGCTGGATCCCCTGAGCTCTTCCACAGATAACCCGCTGTATACTCCTTAAGCCTCATCCCCGCTAACCCACTGGGCCATGGCTTGGCACTTGTTGAAGCTTTCCCACTTCTTCACCATTGCCGGCTGGTGAGAAGATGCTCTGGTACTTCTTCAGGCTTACTCACAGCAGTCTCTGGTAAAAAGGTGGATGGTCCAATAGTGGCGACTGCTTCCCCTTTACCTCCGACCACCACTGGTTCCCCATTCGGCTGAACCTCTGTAACGCGATTGGACTCCAATCCTGCGGTCCCAACCCTACGCGGCTTCTCCTGCTCCTGGATAGGCCTCAGGCAGCCTAGCAGCTGGGTGTCCTTGGGATAGCCCGCAGGCTTCTGGCCTAGCAACCCTGGACAGCATAACACATGTCTACCCAGACAGCCGTCCAGGTGGCACAAAACACCAATCACATGACTCCACCCAAACAAATAGGCTCTCCCAGCAGGCCAAGGGACTAAAGAAACCCCTACCAATTGCCTGAGACTCCCCATCCATTCATAATCTGACCTTGCTATGCCCTTGTCGATCTAATGTCACCAGCAACAGTGCCACCCAGTGACAGAAGGGAAAAGGTGCAGCAACTCCAGAATTGGAGAGGGATCGGTGGATCTTCTAACAATTAACCAGAACATTTATTATCTGGCAAACTAAATTTGTGAGCAACCCTGTCTAAACACCAGGGTGCTACACATATGCTAATGTCCAATATAGAGTTAAGGTGCGATGCATGCTGAACAACTGAAGGCCCAGGTCAGTCTGTACTGCTTCTGCTCATTCAGGGCTGGTTGGAAGATGTAAACATGCTAAGCGACACTAGGCACAGTGGTGGACTCCAACAGACTCCTAATTTCCCCTTATTATCCATTTATATGTTACGCATGTAAATGTTTGCACACACGTTTAATATGTTCAACATCAGACCACATACACACAATTTTCAATTTTTTTATGCAACTCATAGCTACAGGGGAATGACCATCACAGCCATGTGCATGGGCCATATAGCCCAGCGTTTCTCAACCCTTTTAGTTGCAGCATCCTTGAAAAGTGTGCAAATCTCGAGGCACCCAAGTCTAAAATGTAAGTTATACTTATAAATGGGAAACCAGAGCCTGGTATGATGCATGCAACCACCTTGATAAAATGAACTTAATATTAGGAGCCCCCATCACATCAGTGGTCCTCCCATCACATCAGAGGTCCTCCCATCACATCAGAGGTCCTCCATCACATCAGAGGTTCTCCCACCACATCAGATGTCTCTCCATCACATCTCCATCACATCAGAGGTTTCTCCATCACATCAGAGGTCCATCATCACATCAGAGGTCCCCCCACCACATCAGATGTCTCTCCATCACATCTCCATCAGATCAGAGGTCTCTCCATCACATGAGAGGTTCCACCATCACATGAGAGGTTCTTCCTTCACATGAGAGGTCCCGCCATCACATTTGAGGTCCCATCATCACATCAGAGGACCCCCTTTACATTAGAGGTTCCATCATCTCATTAGAGGTTCCCCCTTCAAAAGAGGTCTGCCCGTCACATCAGAGGTCCCCCCACCATCACATCAGAGGTCCCCCCACCTACGACTCATACTTACAAGTGGAGGGAGACGACAGGAAATGAGAGGAAATCTCCCCCTAGGAAGGGAAATTCACTCCTGTAGGAGTTCTCATGGAGGGGGGGGGGGGGTGAGTTGTCCCCACTGAAGCTTTATGACCAAATCCTTGCTTCTACGACAACCCAAACTTTTCAAAATCCAATTGTGACCTGAGCAGGACAGAAAGTGAGGTGAAGAGGGGCACAGATGGCAATACAAATGTTACAGGGGTGTTACACCTTCCCTATGCTATCCAAAATGTAAAAAAATATGTTGTACTTAAAAAATGTACCTGTTCCAACTTACATACAAATTCAACTCAAAGCGGAGTTACGGTCGTTTATATATATATATATATATATATATATATAATTACCCCAGTGACAGTCACCGCTTGGTCTTGACAAATTGTCCAAACTGTCCCCTTTTTGTTATTTTGTGCAGCATTGTTTACTTGTATTTCCTGATACACATGGTGGCCACCCTGACTGTGGGCATCTGAAGCCTGCTGTGACCCTCTTCCGGGATTAGGCTACCCAGCATGCACCTCCTGATCTCGGCGCATACGCAGTGGGAAGGAAGTGCGCCCCACTGTATGTCGGCCAGGTTTCCATAGCTCAATTCCCAATTTAAAAATGGCGCCCATTTCCACCTAGCATTGCGTCATTTCCGGTTTTGTAATAACGCAATGCTAGCTGCGGGGGATGCCCATTGACTCCTGGGATTGATGATAGAGCAATCCCAGGAGCCAGTGGAAAACTCAAAATGATGTACCTCGCCACGGCAAGATAGGCTGGAAGTAAAGCTTTAAGACATCAAAAAAGGTACAAAAAGAAAAAAAAAAAAAAAGCTTTATCCAAAAACGAGTGGGGGGCGGGGGCCTCTATTATTGAAGCCATAATTGAGATTTAGACTGAAACTCCACTTTAAGAACAAACCTACAAAACCTGTCTTGTTAAAATGGCTACCATAGATGATAGATAAAAAAATTATAAATTACATCTAGCTGCAGCTGCTACGATGACCGAGATATTACTCTTTGTGTCCGAGGACGCTTATAAACGTGCGGCAGACGAGAATAGGTTAACCACTTAAGCCCCGGACCATTTGGCTGGCCAAAGACCAGAGCACTTTTTGCGATTCGACACTGCGTCGCTTTAACTGACAATTGCGCAGACGTGCGACGTGGCTCCCAAACAAAATTGATGTCCTTTTTTTCCCCCACAAATAGAGCTTTCTTTTGGTGGTGTTTGATCACCTCTGTGGTTTTTATCTTTTGCGCTATAAACAAAAAAAGAGCGACAATTTTGAAAATAAAACTATATATTTACTCTTTGCTAAAATAAATATCCCCAAAAAATATATAAAAAAACGTTTTTTTTCCTCAGTTTAGGCCGATACGTATTCTTCTACATATTTTTGGTAAAAAAATCGCAATAAGCGTTTATTGAAAAGTTATAGCGTCTACAAAATAGGGGATAGTTTTATGTCATTTTTGTTAATATTTTTTTTTTTTTTACTAGTGATGGCGACGATCTGCGATTTTTATCATGACTGCGACAATATGGCGGACACATCTGACACTTTTGCCGCTATTTTGGGACCATTCACATTTATACAGCGATCAGTGCAATTAAAAATGCATTGATTACTGTGTAAATGTGACTGGCAGTGAAGGGGTTAACCACTAGGTGGCGCTGTAGGGGTTAAGTGTGTCCTAGGGAGTGATTAGAACTGTAGGGAGGAGGGGCTATATGTGACACGACACTGATCACCGCTCCCGATTACAGGAAGCGGTGATCAGTGTCAGCGTCGTTAGGCAGAATGGGGAAATGCTTGTTTACATCAGCATTTCCCCGTTCTTCCTCACCGTGAGACAAACGCGGGTATCCCTGCAATCGCGCTTACGGAGCTTCCGGCGGGAGCGCGCGCCCCCGCAAGCAGCCTCTTAAAGGGAAACGTATAGGTACGTTATTCTGCCTGTACGTGCCCTTCTGCCGCAGTATATCTGCGTGAGGCGGTCAGGAAGCGGTTAAAGAACAAAAGGCAAAACATTTTTTTAATTTTGGATAGAGTAAAGCCTCGTACACACGATTGGATTGCTGGCCAACAAAACCATGGACTTTTATGCGAAGGCTGTTGGCCCAAACTTGTCTTGCATACACACGGCACACAATTGTTGGTCAACAATCATGAAGGTAGTGACGTACTACGTGGTTTTTCAGCTCTTTAGCGCCACCCTTTGGGCTCCTTCTGCTAATTTTGTGTTGGTAGAAGTATGGTGAGTGTTGATTCGCGCTTTTCTTTTCACGCTTTTCATTTAGCACTTTTGCAGTTTGCGCTTTTCATTTCGTGCTTTTCATTTTGCGCTTTTCAGTTCGTTTTTGAACGGCTGTTCGTCAACCAGCCATGTTGCGGAATCGGAGGAGATAACGTGTTATTTATTATTGGCCTTGGAGTTATTGCTTTCACATTATATTTTTGGTTGAATAATGATTTGATTTGGTATAGTTTCTATATTTTCGGATGCATAGAATGCACTTTTTGGTTAAGTTCTATTGGCAGATAGCATGTCTAATTTTATTTGTTTTCTTTTTTTAATGCACAATAAAAAATTTGTGTAGAATAATACTTGGCTATGTGTTTTACTTCAAATGACAGTTTGGGAGTCGGCAGTTACATTTAAAAAAATACAAATTTTACAATGTAAAATTGACAAGGGACACCAACATAGTTGTATCTTTGATTCTTAAAAACTACGGGATAATGGTGTTGTGGTAACTTGCCCAAAAAAAAAAAAAAAAAAAAAGCATAATAATATTATTCTTGATATCACTAGAAAAAAAAAGCCTTTGAAAATTCATTTGCAATAACTCCATCAGTATCACCAGCAAAGCAGCTTCATTATTATCTTATTAAAGAAGAAGAGAATTGTGCATTTTGAGGTTTCATAATTTGCCGCGTCACGAATGTTCATTCTCCATTACGAACGCTAGTTTACAAGACCGACCGTTTCCGCCTCGTCCCTTCTTCTGAGCATGCGTGTTTTTACTTTGGACTTTTGTCCGACGGACTTGTGTACACACGCTCGGAAAATCCGACAACACACATTTGTCCGCGGAAAATCCGACAACAATTGTCCGATGGAGCGTACACACGGTCGGATTTACTGCCAACAGCCTGTCATCACACATTTGCCGTCGGAAAGTCTGATCGTGTGTACGCAGCTTTAGGGTTCTTAATAGTAAAGGGAGATCAGCGAACGGACGGATCTACCTGCTGAGGATGAAGACTCTCTGTGCTACAGGGACACCCCGCACCCAGAGCACACTGAGCTATGGACAATCGGTCAGCTGTCACGTAGATCTAAACGCTACAGTCACGCTGGCCTTCTGCATTTAGATCATTTAGGATCCGGAACACTATCTGGAAAAATTTTAATTGTTCTCAGGTTAAGGCAACTAGAAAATTTCCGCTTTATTAAGTTCTCCTGCATTTAATGTACTTGCCTTTACACTCAATTTTTCATGCATTTATGTGCATTTGGACATGTTCCAAGTGTCCAATCTGCCTCTGGACACACAATTCTATTTTCTCTAAACACAGGCGAACTGAATGCACCCAAATGCAGGCAAATGCCCAATGTGAATAAGGCTGGGCTCAGATATGTGTAATGTCATATTAAACACATTCCTGCAGCACACAAGAAAGATTACGCAGGTGCGCAGCAGTGCCAATAAATGTTAGACCACTCTCACACTGAGGCGTTTTTCAGGTGCTTTAGCGCTAAAAATAGTGCCTGTAAAGCGCCTGAAAGAAGCCTCAGCTGCAAACCCAGTGTGAAAGCCTGAGTGCTTTCATGCTGGGGCGCTACGCTGGCAGGGCGTCAGAAAAAGTCCTGCAAGCAGCTTCTTTGCAGCGGTGAACTCCTCGCTCCTAAAGCGCCCCTGCCCATTGAAAACAATGGGGCAGCGCTGCAATACCGCTGGCAAAACGCCGCTGCAGTGGCATTTTGAGGGCGGATTTAACCCCTTTTCGGCCGCTAGTGGGGGTTAAAACTGCCCCACTAGCGGCCGAATAGTGGTGCTAAAACGACGGCAAAGCGGCGCTAAAAATAGCGCCGCTTTACCGCTGACGCCCGGTGCGGCACAGTGTGAAAGGGCTCTTAATTTAAAAAGAAGAAATAAGAGTGGGTGCGCTTATTCAGTAACGTGACATGAATTATTATACTTAAAGAATGAACATGATGAGTATCCAAAACACAAATAAGTAAGAAAGATGGAGGACTTAATCCTCACTGCGCAACACAGAAATGAGACCTACTCAAAGAACTGGAATAAATGGATTATCTTTATTTAGTCCGATGAAGGGACACGCCTCCTGGGGCCATAGACCCCCCCCCCCCCCCCAAACTACTATTCAACCTGCCCTCCACCGCCATCTCCCCCCCCCTCTCCTTCCGCCCCCCCCTTCTTTTCCTTCCCCTCCCCCTTCTTTCCCTTTCCTTCCCCTTAAGCTGAGAACCCTTCCCTTACCCCGATATACCCCCAACACCAATAGTGTTTATGTTCTTTAGAACAGGTGAAAAAGAAATAGGGGTGAGCCCTTTGTCTCTTGATGTTTCCACGGAATTTGATATTTGTGAATGTATGCCACTTGAGATATGAGCGTTTGATCGAATGTTTACAGCTACCATGTAAGCTGGAAATATGGCATGCCTGCATTTATTTTATGCACTGTTTATGGACTCTGTATCTTGCAGAAATGTTCACAACCCTTTTGTGATGTTAGGGCCTCGTCCTTTTTTTTTTTTTTGGTGTCTAATAAAAATTCTATATTTGAAATAAAAAAACAAACATGCAATTTAATAAATGTAAATAAAATTCCAACTAATAGACCAATATGGTAGGAGTCAGTTCATATAAAGATAAAACTCTCAGGGGTAAAAATCTCTATCTTCATATCTTTATTTGAACGGACTCCTACCATTGGGCTTTAGTTGGACTTTTATTCACATTTATCTATTTGTATGTTTTGGATACTTATCATGTTCATTCTTTAAGTATATTCATTCATGTCACATTACTGAATAAGCGCACCCACTCTTATTTCTTCTTTTTACATTTGATTACGCAGTGTTTTTTGGGTACACTACCAAGTGGTTGCAGCTAATTCACGGTCACTATACATTTATTATATATAATTTTTTCTTTTCTGAGTTTATTTTGACTTTATTCACTGAAGGTTGATGGTTTATATTTTCTTTAAAATTATACATAGTAGCGCGCAAGTTTATTCCTTTATAACACAATAAATGGTAATGTATCCTAACGCACCTTGCTGAAGTGTATAAGAAATTGTGCAAAAATAAAAAATAAAAACGCATGGTAACAAATAATAATAATGCGCTTTTACAGACGTGTGATTCGTTTCGTTACAAATCGAAGTTTGGACAAAATTTGCATGATTCAGATGTATCTGAATCTCCAAATCACAATAGTCATGAATTTCAATAAATCTAAAATAAACAATATAATATAATGAAAGCAACAAATTAAAGTGATATTCAAGGCAAATTTTTTTAAATTTTATTTTAAATCACAAATATGTGATGCTTACCTGCTCTGTGCAGTGGTTTTGCACAGAGCAGCCTGCAAACAGCTTGCTATGGGGGCACCCAAGCAGGCGCGCGCCTGAGCTGCTGCTCTGTGTGTCCATTCAGACACAGAGACGCGGCTTGTCCACGCCCCCTCTCTCTCCTCATTGGCTGTCTGTCTGTGATTGACAGCAGCAGAAGCCAATGGCTCAGTGCCCTGCTGGTGCTCCTGGATCCTCCCTTTCATCGGGTGCCCCAACGGAAAGCCGCTTTCCCTGGGGAGGGCACCCGTGCGGGCGTCCATTGTCACTGGATTCGATTGACTGCAGCGGGAGCCAATAACTCCTGCTGCTATCAATCTGTCGAATAAGGACAGAGACAGCGGCTGGAACAGCTGGGCTCGTGCACATCGCTGGATCAAATGGACTCAGGTAAGAAAGGGGGGGGGGGGCTCTGGGGGGGCAGCAAAGAAGGTTTTTCACAGTAATGCATAGAATCCATTAAGATGAAAAACCTTGAGGCTTTACAATCTCTTTAAAGCTGGCCATAAATGGTTCGAATCTCGACCGGTTCAGCAGGGACCAGCCCGAGATTCGATTTATCTATGGACAGACTGACTCTACCCAAGTCCATCCATCGATCAACTTTGGTACAGTCAGCATGTCGGATTTCTAGCATTCCATTACTGCCAGCGGCTATATCCACTAGCAATAACCATTGTGTTCTCCACCGGAAGAGGGGGGTTTTCCCTATCAACACAGTGTAGATGGGGGCACTGAGTGACTTTTCCTTCCTGCAACTCATGGTTGCAGGAGAGAAAACTGCATAATCTGTGGCCTGCCTAAGAAATGATACCTAAAGCCAGCCATAGATGGATCGAAATATCAGCCGGTTCAGCAGCGATAAACCGACATTCGATCCATCTATGGGCAGTCTGGTTATACTGAAGCCCATCACCGCCGGTGGCGTTAGCTGCCAGCAGTGATCATTGTGTTCTGCTGGCAGCGGTCCTTGTTGGTAGAACACAATAGCGCTGCAGGAGGGAATCCCCATCAACACTGACTGTTTTGGTGGGTATCAAGCAAATGTCTATCCTTCCATCCATTGTGGAAAGAAAGAAAATTGTACAATCTATGGCTTGCTTAAAAGTGGATGTAAACCCTCACATGTACCCAGTGAAGTGAACGGCCTAAGATGATACACAGAGATGAAACAAATCCCCCTACATAAGTTTTACATGTATATCTGCTGTCTTCAGCTGTATATATCCATTAGAAAGTGCACATCGTGTTACAGATTTTCTCTTCCTGGTCAGCACTGGGAGTGGATTATTGCAATACAGCCAAGGCAGCTGATTGGAGGAAAGGCACACCCCCCACTCCACATTGGCAAAGCAAGGAAGGAATGAGCAGAGCTTTGCTGTGAGATGGCAAGCTGTCTGCTAATCTATTTATAGCAACTTTGCATGACACTTGCTTCAGGCTGCGGTCTTGGGGAACTCGTCAGAAGTTATCAGGCTGATAACAGAGCTACTGGTCAGGAGAAAGCTATGGGGCTCAAAGCTTTTATGGGAGATAAGAAAACACTGCAGATATACAGTGGATAGAAAAAGTCTACACACCCCTGTTATAAAGTCCGGTTTCTGTGATGTAAATAAACAAAAAATGAGACAAAGATAAATCATTTCAGAACTTTTCCCACCTTTAACCACTTCAACATTTTCACCCCCTTCCTGCCCAGGCCAATTTTCAGCTTTCAGCGCTGTAACATTTTGAATGACAATTGCGCGGTCATGCAACACTGTACCCAAATGGCATTTTTTATCATTTTCTTTTCCCCCACATAAAAGAGAATTCTTTTAGTGGTATTTTATCACCTCTGCTTTTTGTTATTTTTTGCGCTATAAACAAAATAAGAGCGACAAGTTTGAAAAAAAAAACACAATACTTTGTACTTTTTTCTATAATAAATATCCCAATTTAAAAAAAAAAAATAAAAAAAAAATGTTTCCTCCGTTTAGGCCAATATATATTCTTCTACATATTTTTGGTAAAAAAAAAAAATCGCAATAAGCGTATATTGATTGGTTTGCGCAAAAGTTAGTGTCTAAAAAAATAGGTTACTGATTTATGGCATTTTTATATTTTTTACTAGTAATGGTGGTGATCTGCGATTTTTTTTTTTTATCGTGACTGTTGCATTGCGGCAAACAGATCGAAAACTTTTGACAATATTTTGGGACCATTGTCATTTATACAGCGATCGGTGCTATAAATATGCACTGATTACTGTATAAATGTCACTGGAAGGGAAGGAAGTAACACCAGGGGGCGATCAAAGGGTTATATCTCTTACCTAGGGAGTGATTCTAACTGGGGGGGGGGATGGGACTGACTAGGGGAGGAGACCGATCGGTGTTCCTATATACTGGGAACACACGATCGGTCTCCTGTCCCCTGACAGGACATGTATCTGTGTGTTTACACACACAGATCCACGTTCCTGCTCTGTCATGAGCGATCGCGGGTGCCCGGCGGACATTGCGGCCGCCTGGCACAAGCATCGGTTCCTTGGAGACGCAGCGCGCACGTGCCTCCGGCGGCGCATGCCACCAGGAAGCTGAGGACGTCATATGAGGCCCACCCAGGATGGGAGATCACATCTGTGGATGACATATGACAATGGGCGGGTATTGAAGTGTTTTTATATGACCTATAAACTGTACAACTCAGTTGAGCAACCAACTGAAATCTTTTAGGTGGAGGGAATAAAAAACATCTTGACTTGGCAATATTTGCCCGCTCTTCTTTTCAAAAACACTCCAAATCTGTCAGATTACGGGGGCATCTCCTGTGCACAGCCCTCTTCAGATCACCCCACAGATTTTCAATGAGATTCAGGTCTGGGCTCTGTCTGGGCCATTCCAAAACTTTAATCTTCTTCTGGTGAAGACATTCCTTTGTTGATTTGGATGTAGGCTTTGGGTCATTGTCACGCTTAAAGATGAAGTTCCTCTTCATGTTCAGCTTTCTAGCCGAAGCCTGAAGGTTTTGTGCCAATATTGACCGGTATTTGTAACTGTTCATAATTTCCTCTACCTTGACTAAGGCCCCTGTTCCAGCTGAAGAAAAGCAGCCCCAAAGCATGATGCTGCCACCGCCATGCTTCACGGTGGGTATGGTGTTCTTTTGGTGATGTGCAGGGTTGTTTTTGTGCCAAACATATCTTTTTGGAATTATGGCCAAAAAGTTCAGCCTTGGTTTCATCAGACCAGAACACATTTTCCCACATTCTTTTGGGAGACTTCAGATGTGTTTTTTGCAAAATTTAGCCGGGCTTGGATGTTTTTCTTGGTAAGAAAAGGCTTCCGTCTTCCACTCTACCCCATAGCCCAGACATATGAAGAATACGGGAGATTGTTGTCACATGTACCACACATCCAGTACTTGCCAGTTATTCCTGCAGCTCCTTTAATGATGCTGTAGGCCTCTTGGCTGCCTCCCTGACCAGTTTTCTTCTCGTCTTTTCATCAATTTTGGAGGGACGTCCAGTTCTTGGTGATGTCGCTGTTGTGTCATATTTTCTCCACTTGATGATGATGACGGTCTTCACTGTGTTCCGTGGTATATCTAATGCCTTGGAAATTATTTTGTACCCTTCTCCTGACTGACACCTTCTAACAATGAGATCCCTCTGAGGCTTTGGAAGCTCTCTGCGGACCATGGCCTTTGCTGTAGGGTGCGACTAAGAAAATGTCAGGAAAGACCTACTAGAACAGCTGAACTTTATTTGGGGTTAATCAGAGGCACTTTAAATGATGGCAGGTGTGTACTGACTCCTATTTAACATGAGTTTGAAAATGACCTGCTTAATTCTGAACACGGCTCCATCCCCAGTTATAAGAGGGTGTGCACACTTCTGCAACCACATTATTTTATTTTTTTATTTTTACTCCCCCCCCCTCCCTAAAAGATTTCAGTTTGTTTTTCAACTGAGTTGTGGAGTTTATAGGTCACATTAAAGGTGGAAAAAGTTCTGAAATGATTCATCTTTGTCTCATTTTTTTACATCATGGAAACCTGACATTTTAACAGGTGTGTGTAGACTTTTTATACCCACTGTATTTGCTCAGCTCAAATTTCATGAATCAGGTTTACATCCACTTTTAACCACTTGCCGATTGCCGCACGTTGATATATGTCGGCACATTGGCAACGGTGGGCAAATGAGCGTACCTGTAAGACACCTTTAATTGGCGGGGCTAGCGGGCACCGCGTACAGCGGGACTCGATGTCCGCCGGTGTCCCAGCGATCGTGTCACGGAGCCGCAGAACGGGGAGGTGCCTATGTAAACAAGGCATTTCCCCGTTCTGCCTTGTGACATGACAGAGATCTACTGCTTTCTGTCATCGGGAGAAGTGATCTCTGTCATATCAGTGGTAGATCACCCCCCACCCCCCCGAGTTAGAATCACTCCCTAGGACACACTTAACCCCTTGATCGCCCCCTAGTGTTTAACCCCTTCCCTGCCAGTGTCATTTACACAGTAATCAGTGCATTTTTATAGCACCGATCGCTGTATAAATGACAATGGTCCCAAAATAGTGTCAAAAGTGTCTGATGTGTCCGCTGTAATGTTGTAGTCACAATAAAAATCTCAGATTGCCATTACTAATTAAAAAAAATAATAATAATAAAAATGCCATAAAACTATCCCCTATTTTGTAGACGCTATAACTTTTGCGCAAACCAATCGATATACGCTTATTGCGTTTTTTGTTTTTTACCAAAAATATGTAGAAGAATACATATCGGCCTAAACTGAGGGAAAAAAAAAATATATATATTTATATATCTTTATATCTTTTTTTGGGGGGGGGGGGGGATATTTATTATAGCAAAAAGTAAAAATGATTGCTTTTTTTTTGTTTATAGCGCAATCAAATACCATCAAAAGAAAGCTCTTTTTCTGGGAAAAAAGGATGACAATTTTGTTTGGGTGCAGCGTCGCATGACTGCGCAATCGTCAGTTAAAGCGACGCAGTGCCGAATCGCAAAAAAGTGCTCTGGTCGGGAAGGGGGTAAAATCTCCCGGGGCTGAAGCGGTTAATGAATCTCGCTTCTCACAAGGGACCTTTTCACTAAGTAATGTCTGAGCTCCTAAGCAGGGCCAGGACAAGGGGGTGGGCAGGAGGGACGACCTGGTTTATTGCAGGGATGTGGGAGCCCTAACCCTAAAAAAAAGAAAACGAATGCAGCCACAACATCTAATGATTGCTAATCTGCAATATGTGATTAGAGATGGCACGGGTTTGATTGATTTTGGCTGAAGTCAGCTGATCGGCTGTGGCCAATCACACACAGTTATGTGTTTACAAAAAACACAGAACTCTTTCTACAGTGATCAGTGATCTGGCTGCTGCAGGGAGAAAAACCAGCCAGATAGTTTGGTTTAAAGCCGCACATATTACACATAGTTAGGCACACAGTTAATCCTTTGATTCCCTCTTGATGTTAACCCCTTCCCAGCCAATGTCAGTACAGTGACAGTGTATATAGTGTCAGTCAGCCCTCGTTCACAGTGGAGCGACTTGTCATGCGATTTGACAGGTCAAGTCGCACCCTATTGCCGGCAATCGCACTGTTCAAATCGGTGCGACGCCGACTATGCGTTGCCGCGTCGATTTGAAAACGTAGTTCCTGCACTACTTTTGGCGATTTTCGGGTGCGACTCTGGGTGCATGGAGTCACACAGATATCCTCCAAGCCGCACTGACATGCAGCTTTGAAAGCGCATAGCTCCCAACTGTCCCTGATTTGGAGGGACTGTCCCTGATTTGGAGCAATGTCCCTCTGTCCCTCCTTCCTCCTCATTTGTCCCTCATTTTGGTCTGATCTATATAGTTGCGTATATAAAAAGCACTTTTAAAAGTGTTTCCGCTAAACCTTTCATCTGATTTCTAAATTGCTACATTTTTAAATTCCAAAAGCCAATATAAGGCTTGAGTCACATCTATGCATGTTGCTTTTGAGCGTTTCTGCAGTGCTTTTTTGCTGGTGCTTGGCGCGTTTTGGAACATGCGTTTTTGACGCGTTTTGTGTGGTTTTTTTTTATTAAGCTGGTTTTTTTTTTACACTGTGGTTGCTTAGCAACCAGCTATATACGGTGTAAAAGAAGGAAATAAAAAAGAAACACAAATCACGGTAAAAACGCGGTACTTGCGTTTTGGATGCTGGTCCATTGAATTCTATTACATGCAAAATGCTGCATTTTGCATGAAAAAAAGTCCCCGACCCTTTCCAAAAATGCAGAGACACAAAAATGCATTGATGAATGAACATGTTCCATAGGAACCCTTGTTAAAAAAATTTCCCTGCATTTCTGCAAAATGCATCAAAAAACGCATGAATGTGATTCGAGCCTAAAGGAATATTAGTGGTAAAAAGCACTTGTGGGTTTAACCAATCTTATTTTTTTTTTTTTTGTACAATTCTCCTTTTTAAGGGGGCGTGGCAAGGGGGTGTGTCCTTTGCCTGCATACTTTTGCTGATAGGTGTCCCTCATTCCCATCTCAAAAAGTTGGGAGGTATGAAAGCGTGCGATTTTCAGATGAAGTTGCACGATTTCAAAGCTGCAGTCCATGTGAACGTGGGGCTAGTGAACCTCCCAGCCAGCATCAGCTAGCACCAGATTGTCCACCACACTATCACAGTCACACACTGGGGTTTATTTATGAAGGCTGGAGAGTGCGAAATCCAGCTCGCTTCTGATTAGAAACCAATCAGCTTTCCAGGTTTTAGGCCCCTTTCACACGATCGGACTGTTCAGGTCCACCTGTCAGTTTTGACGGCAGACCTGAACGGGCGATCCATGTTAGCCTATGGAGCGTCGGATGTCAGCGGAGACATGTCCACTGACATCCGACCCCGTCCGATCCGCTAAAAGCAGACGTATGGCTCTACGTCCAGATCCGTCGCTATCGGATCGGGTGAGATCTGACGAAAACGGACACGCTGTCCGTTTTCGTCCGATTCCTCCATAGGCGGCAGCGGCGCCTGACAAGCCCCATCCCTGCTCAGTGAGCAGAGAGGGACCTGTCATCCGCCGGCTCAGCGGAGATCAACGGACAGATCTCCCGCTGAGCCGACGGACCGAGGCGGGCTCCGTAGAAACGGAGCCCGCCTCGTGTGAAAGGGGCCTTATAGCCAAAGCTTAATTGAACAAGCTGAGGTTAAAATCTGATTGGCTACCATGCACAGCTGCACCAGATTCTGAGTGCACCAGCTTTAGTAAATCTACTAAGTCGCTGGTCACCGCCATTACCAGTATAGCTTCTATTGCTGCATAAATACCAGTATATATCCCATAGTTTGTAGATGCTATAACTTTCACACAAACCAATTAACATGCATTTATTTGGATTATTATTATTTTTTTTTTTTTTCTATCAGACGTGTAGCAGGAAACATTTTGACCTAAATGTAAGAAGAAACCTTCTTTTTAAAATTTTTTTATTGGATATGTTTTGTAACAAAGAAGAAAATATCGTTTTTTTTTGGGGGGGGGGGGGTTCGAAATTTTGGTCATTTTTTGTTTATATCACAAAAAATAAATACATTCCATAAATACAATCCACCAAAGGAAAGCTCGGTTTGTGTGAAAAAAAAGGATATCATTTTTTTTTGGGGGGTGCAGCGTTATATGACCGCGCAATTACGCTATAACTCATGAGCAAGCCAATCAATATACACATTATTGGGATTTTTTTTTTTTTTTACCCAAACTATGTAGCGGAATACATATTGGCCTATATTTTATGAAGAAATTCGTTCTTTTAACATTTTTTTTTTATTTGATATGTTTTATAGCAGAAACGAAAAAAAATTTTTCAAAATTGTCGGTCTTTTTTTGTTTATGGCGCAAAAATTAAAAATCCCAGAGATGATCGAATACCAACCAAAAGAAAGCTCTATTTGTGGGGGGGAAAAAGGGACATACACTTTATTTGGGTACAGCGCCGCACGACCACGCAATTGTCAGTTAAAATAACGCAGTGCCGTATCGAAAAAAAAAAAAAACGACCTGGACAGGAAGAGGGGAGCGCATCTTCTGGAGGTCAAGTGCGATGCATACTAGCCCATTATGCTTTTACTTTGCAGGGGGGAAAAAAAAAAAGAAGTAAAACCCATCAGGGTTTACGTCCTCTTTAACCACTTCCGGACCGCCACACACCGATATACGTCCTAACTTTGACGGGGGATATCGTTGTAATGGCGGCAGCAGCTAGCTGCCGTAACCCCCAGTATCCTCGCGTTCGGCCGGCGTTCCGGTTTCTGATAAGAGTGGTCTCTGCGGCGGATTCGCCCCGAGATCACTTTTATCGGCGGCGGGAGAGGGCTCCTCCCTCCGCCGCTTAACGGATCCTTCGGCAGCGGCGGAGGTGATCGGATCTTCACCCTGGCATTGGCATGGAGACGAGTGAGGGGGAAAATGGCCTCCACCCGTCTCCGTAACAATGCGGGGCGGAAGTGACGCTTTGACGTCACTTCTGCCCACAGCTCTTAAAGGGCCATTTTTTTTTAATTATTTTTTTTAATGACAATTTTTTTTATTTTTTTTTTTATTGCATTTAAGTGTAAATATGAGATCTAAGGTCTTTTTGACCCCAGATCTCATATTTAAGAGGACCTGTCATGCTTTTTTTTTTCTCTATTACAAGAGATGTTTACATTCCTTGTAATAGAAATATAAGTGACACAATTTTTTTTTTAAACAAAAAAACAGTGTAAAAAAAAAAAAAAAAAAAAAAAAGGTAAAATAAATAAGAATTTTTTTTTTTTTTTTTAAACACGCATCGTCCTGCCGAGCTCACGTGCAGAAGCGAACGCATACGTGAGTAGCGCCCGCATATTAAAACGGTGTTCAAACCACATGTGAGGTTATCGCCTCAATCGGTAGAGCGAGAGCGATAATTCTAGAACTAGACCTCATCCGTAACTCAAAACATGCAACCTGTAGAATTTTTTAAACGTCGCCTATGGAGATTTTTAGGGGTTAAAGTTTGTTGCCATTCCACAAGCGGCCGCAATTTTGAAGCGTGACATGTTGGGTATCAATTTACTTATCAATTTATTTATTTTTGCGTAACATTATCTTTCACAATATTAATTTAAAAATTGGGCTAACTTTACTGTTGGCTTATTTTACTGTTTCTTATTTTTTTTAAAAGTGCGCGACCGCCATTTTATTCTCTAGGGTGTTAGAAAAAAAAAACGTATAATGTTTCTAAGTAATTTTCTAGCAAAAAAAAAAAACCTGTTTTTAACTTGTAAACAACAAATCTCAAAACGGGGCTCGGTCCTTAAGTGGTTAAAGTGACACTAAACAATATCCTTCTTTTCCAAAAAATAATCCGTACACATCCACTCCTCAATAGCCCTGTATTGCGTTTTTCATTAAACTGTTTCTTACTGTGTTTTTTCTGCCTCAATTCTCAGTAAATTCCCTGAACCTCTCCTTTTTGTCCCCATAGTCCATCTCGGGAGCGTGCAAGAGAAGGTGGCTACATTCCTACAGACAGCGGGACGATGGAGAACGAACGTAGCCACCCTCTAACAGGAAGTCAGATCACAGCAGCCACAAAAAATAAGGAATTAGGAGATTTGGAGGAGAGTGACGGCGATCAAAATGACTTTTTTGAGTTAAGAATACATAGTATCATTTTTTTTTTCTTTTTAAACCAGCGTTTGGTGTCACTTTAACACTCATCAGTGGCACATGCAAGTATAGTATTAGCAGATATCATAAATGAGAATTGGAAAATTACCTGAGTTACAGGTTCACTTGTCCCGACGTCGTAAATAGGAGTCCATCTCTGCAACAAATGTGAGGAGGTGAGGGGGGGGGGGGGTGTTAGACGGACTCAGAAAAGGACGGTTCCTCTAATGTTGGAGACTTTTCTGCATCTGACGTGACGACTCTCTGCAGCCAGGTGACTGGAGCTGACTGCCCTCCCACTGACACTCTATTCCACCCTAATCTCAGGGCAGACTGCTCATTGGTCAACAAAGACTGACAATGAGGACAGGCTTCCATGTATCCTCTGCTACAGGTCCCTAGATCCTGGACTGCTGGAGGTCCACAGACTGAATGCAGCTAGTCCAGCCCTAGGGACTGCTAGACGCACAGAAGACGCATTTGGGGTTGATTTACTAAAGGCAAACAGACTGTGCACTTCGGAAGTGCAGTTGCTCCAGAGCTTAGTAAATGAGGTAAAGCTTCAGTTTGCAAAGAGTACCCAATCACATGCAAAGAGAAAAAAAAAATTGCATTTTTGCTTGCACATGATTGGATATTGGCAGTCAGTAGGTCCCCCCCCCCCGTTTACTCTGGAACAACCGCTCATGCAAAATTATTATTATTATTATTATTATACAGGTTTTATATGGCGCCAACAGTTTGCGCAGCGCTTTACAACGTGAGGGCAGACATTACGGTTACATTATAATTTGGTACAAGAAGAATCAGAGGGCCCTGCTCGTTAGAGCTTACAATCTAAAAAAATTTACACCATCTATTTGCCTTAGCCTAGGTTCAGAGTAGTGCGATCTCAAACATCGCATGTGATTCGCACCCGCACCGCAGGTGCCGATCACATGCAACGCCTGAGCAATACGGGTTCAGCCACACATTTGTATAGCTGAATTCGCATTGGATTCGCACAGAAGGACTTGTTTTTCTCCGCACTGGAATCGCATCGCATGGTGTGTTCTCACCTATGCGATTCAATTCCTGTACGAATCCCGCAGTTCGCACTGCGATCTGTGAACCGATCTGGGGGGGGGTGTCATTAACAATGTATTGACACCCGCAGCGGGCAACTGCCTGCGGGAGAGAAGCGATGCAGGAACCGGCGCTGTAATCGTGCTGGTTTCCTGCATCGCACTAGTCTGAACCTAGGCTTAAAAATCACCCCAACCACAAACATTGATCAATTGATTTAATCTTACTGTATTGATTTATTCTTACTGTTATCTATGAGCCCGGGCTCACACTGATGCGGTGCGGGACACCGCATGCACTTCTATGCAGCACATTCAAGTGCAAAGTACATGCGGTGCGGGACACTCTGGGGTGCGATTTGAGCCATGGATTTGTATGGCTCAAATCGCACCAAACTCGTGCAGGGCCCTTTTTTTTTTGACCGCACCAGAATAGGATCGCATGGGTCACACCCATGCGATCCGATTCTGCAAATCGCACTGTTTTGCAAACAGTGGTGGTGGTGGGGGTGGGGAATTAACATACGCTCCGCAGTCGGTTTGCATGTAGGGGTTATGATTTTGATGCGGTGCGAAATCTGCAGCGAATTTGCACAGCATGTAGTGTGAACCCGGGGCTGAAGAGGGATCTCTGGTGTAATTCAATGAGTACTCAAGTAGTTATTATAAAATACAAATGTACATAGTTACAAGGAAGTTCTGTAAATACAAACAAAGCCTTCAACCCCTTAATGGCCCTTTTAACCCCTCGCTGACGAGGGTCCAAACAAATCCAAACGCCTGAAACCCGTTTTGCAACTTTGACATGTCTTAGTAAAACTGCACATATCATCACCATTATTTGGTTTATCCAGGTGAATTATAATTGTTTTTTTTTAGGACAAATTTAGTCATTTGGTGTTAAAGTAAAAAAATCAGAGGGTGGGTAAATGGGGGGATGGGGGGGCAGAGGACACTACAGTGGGGGGCGGGTGATGTGAAGGGGACAGAGGACACAGCATTGGTGGGTACAGAACACTACTATGGGGGGAGGGGGCAGAGGACACTACAGTGGGGGGGGGGGGGGGGGGCAGGTGATGTGAAGGGGGCAGAGGACACAACATTGGGGGGTACAGAACGCTACTATGGGGGGAGGGGGGTAGAGGACACTACAGTGGGGGGGGCGGGTGATAAGAAGGGGGAAGAGGACACAGCATTGGGGGGTACAGAACGCTACTATGGGGGGAGGGGGGTAGAGGACACTACAGTGGGGGGGGGGGGCGGATGATGTGAAGGGGGAAGAGAACACAGCATTGGGGGGTACAGAACGCTACTATGGGGGGAGGGGGGTAGAGGACACTACAGTGGGGGGGGGGGGGGTGATTTGAAGGGGGCAGGGGACACTGCATTGGGGGGTACAGAACACTACTGTGTGGGCAGGCAAAGGACACTACAGTGGGGGGGTGATTTGAAGAGGACATGGAACACTGCATTGGAGGGTACAGAACACTACTATTGGGGGAGGGGGCAGAGGACACTGCAGTGGGGCGGGGGTGAGTGATTTGAAGGGGTCAGGGGACTCTGCGTTGGGAAGTACAGAACACTACTATGGGGGGAGGGGGCAGAGGACACTACATTGGGGGGGCGGGTGATGTGAAGGGGGCAGAGGACACATCATTGGGGGGTACAGAACGCTACTATGGGGGGAGGGGGGTAGAGGACACTACAGTGGGGGGGGTGATTTGAAGGGGGCAGGGGACACTGCATTGGGGGGGGGGGTACAGAACACTACTGTGGGGGGAGGCAAAGGACACTACAGTGGGGGGTGATTTGAAGAGGACTACAGAACACTACTATGGGGGGAGGGGGCAGAGGACACTGCAGTGGGGGGCGAGTGATGTTAAGGGGCAGAGGACACAGAATTTGGGGGTACAGAACACTGCTATAGGCAGTGAGGGGCGGGTGATATGAAGGGGGCAGAGGACACAGAATAGGGGGGTAGAGAACACTATTGTGGGGGAGGGAGCAGAGGACACTACAGTGGGGTGGGGGGTGAGTGATTTGAAGGGGGCAGGGGACTCTGCGTTGGGAAGTACAGAACACTACTGTGGGTGGAGGGGGGCAGAGGACACTACAGTGGGGGGTGGGTGATGTGAAGGGGACAGAGGACACAGCATTGGGAGGTTACAGAGCACTACTATGGGGGGGGGGGCGGAGGACACTACAGTGGGGGGTGGGTGATGTGAAGGGGGCAGAGGACACAGCATTGGTGGGTACAGAACACTACTGTGGGTGGAGGGGGCAGAGGACACTACAGTGGGGGTGGATGATGTGAAGGGGGCAGAGAACACAGCATTGGGAGGTTACAGAACACTACTATGGAGGGGGGGCAGAGGACACTACAGTGGGGGGGGGGGGTGATTTGAAGGGGGCAGGGGACACTGCATTGGGGGGTACAGAGCACTACTGTAGGCGGAGTGGGGGCAGAGGGCACCACAGCTGGGGGATTATGTGAAGGGGGCAGAGAACACAGCATTGGGGGGTACAGAACACTACTATGGGGGGAAGGGGGCAAAGGACACTACAGTGGGGGGTGATTTGAAGGGGGCAGGGGATACTGCGTTGGGGGGGGTACAGAACACTACTGTGGGTGGAGAGGGGCAGAAGACACTACAGTGGGGGGCGGGTGATGTGAAGGGGGCAGAGGACACTGTGTTCGGGGGGTACAGAACACTACTGTGGGTGGAGGGGGCACTACAGGAGGAGGGTGATGTAAAGGAGACAGAGGACACTACTGTGATGCTCTCTTTTTATTGGGAGCTTGATAGTCTTTTTTTTTGTTTTGTTTTTTGTTTAAAGGAGCAGCGTAGTATCCACAATCTCAACTTCTGAAAGGTTGCCTACACCTGCTCTATGCTGTGCAAAATCCAGTAATACTGTCTCGCCCGGCTCTGCACATGCTCAGTCGCTCTCCGTTTTTAGGCACTGCAGAGTTTGTAGAGGCCGATCTGCTAACAGCCTTAAAGTGGAATTAAACCCTCCTATCCTTTACAGCCAAGGAAGCTGCTTCTGTTTGAGCTGCAACTGCCATGGTGCTGCACATGTGACCTGTTAGCCATTTGATGGTTTGACAGTTTGGTTGAGGAAACGAGCAAAACCTGGCATTCCTGGAATGTACCTGTTTTTTTTTAAATTGCTAAATCGATGGGATTAGCTCCACTTTAAGATTTACTTGTTACTCAGGGGTTCTGGGCTTCAGCAAAATGGCCGCCTCCAGCAAGAAGAAACGGGAACAAAGCTGGAGGCAATTTTACAGTACACATATTTTAATAGCAGAATTGTTAAAGCGTTTGTTACCCCCAACACTTCACATTCCTGATATGTGTCTGCTGTACCATGGACTTGTATGAGAATGTATCCTCTTCTCTTTGTATTGCTTCCTTTGTTTGAAATCCCTGGGTGTTCCTGCCAGCCCCCTTGCTTTCTTTATAACAACTGACCACACCAAGCAGGAGAGCACACCCGTGGTCAGTTCTCTAGCTATGCTGGGAACTCAGCCTGCTCTCCTCCAATGATCAGACTTGTCCTGACACGCCCCCGCTGCACAGCCATTCACTGGGAGGTTAAGTGTGCTGTTGTTTCTCCTCCCCCCCCCCCCCCCAGCTCTCATGCAGCTAAGAACAGAGGGAATGTGATCACTTATAAGAAAAGGGAAAAAAGCTATTTATAATGTTTTTTTTTTTTTTTTTTTTATATCTATACACAAATGTTTTGCCTTTCATTTCTATTTTAAACTGAATAGGTTGTTTTACAAGGTGATCGTTTACAATCACTTTAATGTGTGTGTTCCTTGCTAAAAAGAACCATCATTTTTTTTGTCAAGTTGGTAGGGGTAAAGTTTCGCTTCAGGCTCCATGCACACTGGCGTTTTTTTAAAGCCTCAAAAAATGCTAGAAAAAAACGCCGGATCTCTGTTTTGTATCCGATTTTGAAACTCAATAAAAAGAATTTTCAAAAAAAAGGAAAAAACTGCTGGATGAAAAATGCTAATAGCGATTTTGTGCCGGCATGTAGTAGCTTTTAGGAGCGTTTGTGTTTTTTTTAATGTTTTTACATGAAGAAAATGAAAAATGCTTAAAAAAAAAAAAAAGCCGTTTAGTGTTTTTAGTAGCGTTTTTTTTTTTTTTGCTGCTGGGAAAACGCTCCCAAAAACTCAACCGAAGAGTTTCAGGCAGTTTTTTTTTTTTGAAGCCGCACAGCAACCATAACCCGATCCAGCGATGTGCACGAGAGCAGCGGCTCTCTCCTTCCTTCACAGACAACCGCAGGAGCCATCGGTTCCCACTGCTTTCAATCATAGTCAGCGAGGAGGGGGCAGGGCCAAGTTGCGCTCTGTTTGTCTATGGACACACCATACCATGTGCTTGTATGAGAAAGTCTCTTTTGTATTGTTTCCTTTTGTGTGAAATCCCTGGGTGTTCCTGCCAGTCCCTCTGCTTTCCTATTAAAAACTGACCACACTAAGCAGGAAAGCACAACGTGGTCAGTTCTCTAGCTGTGCTGGGAGCTCAGTGTGCTCTCCTCCAATGATCAGACTTGTGCTGATACGCCCCCCCTCTGCACAGCCATTCACTGGAAAGATCAGTGTGCTGTTGATCCCCCCCCCCCCCCCCCAGCTCTTATGCAGCTGAGAACAGAGGGAATGTGATTACTTATAAAAAAGGGAAAAAAGGTATTTATAATGTGTTTGTTTTTTTTTTCTTAATATCTCTACACAAATGTTTTGCCTTTTCATTTCTATTTTAAACGGAATAGGTTGTTCTACAAGGTGATTGATTGTTTATAATCACTTTAACCCTTTCCCTGCCAGTTCCGCACGTCGTACGACGAGAGGCATCGCACACAATCCGATGGCTGCAGCCTGTGAAACTTATAGACTCCTGCCTGTCAGGTGAGAGAGCTCGCACCCCCCCGCCCCCCCCCCCCCCCATAGGCGGGGGCCCAGGATCTCCATGCCGGGGGCCGGCGGGTAGAGGGGAAGGAGAAGAGCAGACACACGTCCGCCCTCCTTCCCTTCTTTTCGTGACCCAGAAAGTGACGTCTCTGACGTCACTTCCAGGGTCAAGCTCTCCGTGTCCCGGGCCTTTGCTGGGAAATGTTTTGCAGTGCGATCTGCATTGCAAAACATTCAGTGGAGTACAGGGGAGACATTGGGGGTCTTTTAGACCCTGCATATCTCAATAAAGAGAACCCGTCACCTAAAAATCATCACATAGGAGACTGTTTGTTCCCTATGTGATGGAAAAAAAAATTAAGTAAAAAAAAAAAAAAAATTGGCAAAAAAATTAAGTTACACCTAAGCACATACAATCCCCCCCCCCCCCCAAAAAAATTGTTTTTGAGGCCCCCCCCACCCCCACATATACACACATGAAAACGCAGGCGTCGGGGCGCCTACGCGTAAAAACATTGATTGTGATACACATGTTACACATCGCCGCGCACGCCGGAGTGAGAGCAATAATTCTAGCACCAGACCTCCTCCGTAACACTAAACTGATACCTATAGGGGGGCTTTTAAAGCGTCGCCTATAGAAAATATAGGGTACTGAAGTTTGTCGCCATTTCAAGGGCGCACATACATTTTAAGGTTTGGTATGTTGGGTATCTATGTACTCGGTGCAACCTCATCTTTTGTATTTATATTTATACCAAAAATGTGGGTGATTTTTTTTTGCTTTTGTTGAAATTCCCATTAGTGCGCTTTTTTACTGAAATTTTTGCATTTCCCAGGACCTTTGCGATAATATCGTGACACAAAAAAAATTGCAACTACCACTGTTTTATTCTCGAGGGCGTCTGCTTTCAGAAAAGATATAATATTTGTGGGTTTTGTGTAATCTTCAGGCCTAAAATTTTCTTTTTTTTTTCAAACGTGTGCAAAAAAAAACAAAACGCAAAAACGGCTCTGGCAGTGAAAGGGTTAACGGGTAGCACCATCACTGTCCCATATTTATTGTGTTTCTTACCACAATCAAAATACACACTGAATGGGGCCCCAGACAGTAAGAAAAACCTGATAGAGGTTCTATTTTTTTGTCCAGAACTTGGAAGAGGAGTTTGGCTGAAGTTCCACTTTAATTACCTTTTTTTTTTTTTTGTTTTGTGTGTGTAGGTAGGATGACATTGGCAGGAACGTTACAATATATTAAAGTTACTTCAAGGACAAGTACTGAGGTGAATTGTTCAAAGTTCTCTGTAAATCATTGCGTAAGAATCGGCAGGGAAAAAATACACGATAGAAAAGGTCTGTTGATAAAGATTTTGTCAGGTTCTCTTAAAGTTGATGTTTAGCGGCCCCTTCGCCTAACTTAGACGAAAATCCTTGCGCCGGCCCTGTTGGGAGTAGTGGGTCTTCACAGGCTGACTAAATTTTGCATGCTGACCACCCTAAGTAACGCCCACGTGTGTCGCACATTCTTTTCTTTAAAACACATTTATTTATTACAGATACTTGTATAGCGCCGTCCATTTACACAGCGCTTTACAAATACTGTATATTGTACATTTACATCAGTCCTTGCCCTCAATTTCTCCTTGTACTCTCTTTTAATCAGGGGCAGCCTATCCATTAAGGGCGCAGAGGGGCCCCCCCCTATGCATCCGGCCCCCATGCAGGACGCCAGGTGAGTAAGCACTTAGCTCCGAGTGCGAAACGCGTCAGCCAACCTGTACTTTCTGCATGATGGTCTTGTTATTTTGATGATTCCATCTTTTCAATAAAGTGAAGTTTTTGACTACATCCGGTGTGCGGCATCCAGATCTTCTCACTTTAAGCCAGGACGCCAGGTGCATGGATTCCAATATTGGGGGGGGGAGTGTGTTTGAAGCACGTGATTAGAGCCCTAATAGGCTTCAAACGAGGGTGGGCTTGGGGCGCAGAGCACTGCGAACTGAGCCCACCCAGGTGTGTTATAATAGCGAATGAATATTCGCTATTGTCAGACTGATCCTCCTCTTGGCCAATCAGGAAGCGGGTCCTGAGACTTGTCACCCGATTGGCTGAAAGGACAGGCGTTTGGAGTGGACGCCTAGGAGGAGGAGGAGGGAGGAGACGCACAGCGGAACTCACCGTGATGCAGAGGAGGAGAAGACTCCATGGAAGCCGCAAGCCGCCGCCCGTCCGCAACCTACATGGGGTAAGTGCGGGGCTGGATGACCGACCGACACTGCCCGCGCCCGCGGGAGGGGGGGAGTGGGTAGTGCTGGATGACTCGACCGATTGGCGGTGGGGGTGTGCCACTAACCGACAGACCTGGGGGGGTTGTTTGACGCCCCCCAAGAAAAAAAGCCGCCACTGCTTTTGATCCTGAGAGTAGCAGTCATGTGACTTTACATCACCGCTGCATACCTGGGAACGAGGGACACTTTTAAGAAAAAGTAGGTAGGCATAGGACACGCCTCCTGCCACGCCCCCTTTAAGGAGAATTATACAAATTATAATAATTTTTTTTTTAGCACTTCTATTCCTTTATATTGGCTTTTAGAATTTACAAATGCAGCAATTTAGAAATGGGACGAAAGGTTTAGCGTTGGGAAACACTTTTTGAGAGATAAAAAGTGAATTTTATATACAACTTTATAGATCAGACCACGAGGGACAAATGAGGAAGAAAGAGGGACAGAAGGACTTTGGTCATGCTGGGGAGGAAAGAGCTAGATGATGTTGGATGTCCTCCAGCCAGGAGCTGAAGCAGGCTTTATCTGACTTTCTAAAGCTTTTAATGCACACTGTGAGAAGCTCACATTGTGCAGTGAAATCAGAGGAAGCCATTTCAGTCCAGGAGAGGAGCCGGTACAACTGTGCAAGACTGAAGGGAGGGTTGAAGGTCAGCTTCAAGGGACATGCACAAAGCCAAGAGTAAGCGGCGTACGCCAATGTTCTGTCTTGAGACCATTATTGCTTAAAATAGAACTTCAGCCAAGCAGCTAAATACACAGTTGAATTGTGTCCATGTGAAAAGTTTTACCTGCCAAATAACTTGCTATTCTGTTTTGCCACTTTTGTGTCTGACACACCCCATCCACCCTGCGCTGCCAGAGAACCATCTCTCTGCGCTGCCACTCTACGCATCCTCTACCCAGCTCATTGGATTTGTAATAAGCAGTATGGCATTGGTACGGTCTTTTCTGTGCTCCTGTAAGCTGCCTTTGCACCTCCCCATCCAGCCGCCAACCAACGCCTGAATCATATTTGGATGACTGCACTATGTAATACAGTAGAGCCCCTAGGACCATGGTGCCCAACCTGTGACCTGAGAACGGCACGCGGCCCTTTGGTGTGTAATGTTCGGCCCTCGGACCTCAGCAGTATATAGTAGGAACATTGATTAGGGTCAGAGGCGGCTCTCTAATTAGGCAAATTAGGCGGTCGCCTAAGGCCTCGCACTCACAGGGGCCTCGCGGCCTCCTAATTTGCCTGTTCTCAATCACTGAAGTTGACGCCGGCGGCTCCGCCTACCCCCCCACTGAGGAATAGCGGCCTCATCACGGAGTGTCCCAGTCCCTGGGGCCTCATTTGTAAGTTTTGCCTAAGGCCTCACAAAGCCTAGAGCCGCCTCTGATTAGGGTAATAGCATTGATCTCCACTGGCCTCACGTAACATCTTCCCAGCTTCGTATTGTCTTCTGCGGCATATCCCCAGCGAACAATATATTCTGTCCACACTCTCTGACCAACCATTTCATTATATAATACAATGTAGTACAACACCAGCCATTCGCCCAACAAATCACCCCCACCGCCGAATTCCCCGTCAACCCTGAGACTACATTCCCCCAACCCCCCCCCCCCCTCCAGCTTTTTTGGGGAAGGGGGGCGGGGGGGGGGGGTGTCTCTGAATGGCAGTTTGGAAATGTGGTCACCCTAGTGAAGACTGGCCCTTGCGTGTCCCCGATCTCAGCAATAGATTTGTATTTCATTTCTCATAGCAAGCATCCTGGTTGCCAGAGCTGGAGAAGAGAGCTAGCTCTTGGGGTTTTGGAAAAAGCATGTGCACTTCCCTCCAAACATACAATGCAGTGCTTAGTGCCCACATGTAGCCCATTGCCACTTTTTGTGTGGGCCATTGGTCCCCTGCAGACACTTCTGTAATGTGTCATGTACTATGTCTCCAGTCTATGATTGATTGCTAAGCATGCCCCCAGTCTCCAACAACCCTTGTAGCATGTTCATAGTCTCTGACCATTTTCTGTAGCATGTCTGCAGTCTCTGACCATCTTCTGTATTATGTCCATACCTCTGCTATGCAGTCTCTGACTATTTTAATGAAGTTCTTTAAGTTAGGCTCAGACAAAGCAACCAAAGCATATTTTATAGGTACTAGGAAGCATGGGTTTTGTTTAAACACATCACTGAAGCCCCTCCCACTGCTAGGTGCATGGCCACACCCACAATTTACCGCAACGTAGAGCGCCACAAGTCTTTTTACTCCTCCATTGTTCCTCATTCTGAAGTTCAAAAGTTGAGAGGTATGCAGTCACATCATATACTAAAGGGCCACTGGTTGGGCACCAGACATCATCCAGAGAATAAAGGCCTACAGTATTGTCTAAGCCTCTGGTGTCCAACTTGTGGTTCAAGGGTCACACATCATATACCAAGCACAGTTAATGGAGTGCATTAAGACTGGTGAAACTGGGAGGCACTGTGGGACACTGTTGGAATTTGGGGGCACTATGAGGGTCTGAAAGTACTGCAGCAGACTGGGGGGGGGGGAGAGAGAATGTGGGGGCTGAGAGATCTTAGTGGAGCCTAAGGATACTGTGGGGGGTTGCAGGCACTGCGGGCAATTATGGGAGGTCAGGGGCACTATGGGAGCCTGTGAGGCATGTTGGTAGGTTAGGGGATCTGCAGCTAGCTGGAGGCCCAGGATGTGGGAGGCTGTGTCCTGGCGGTTGAGTACCACAGCACTAGGTAATGAGCAAAGGGGCATGGAAGTAAAGAAAAAAATATTTACCGTATGTCATTTTTTAAAAGACCTTCTAGTACAAGTCAGTTCAAATCCCAACCACAGCCCTACATGCCTGGAGTTTTCATATTCTACCAGTGCCTGCGTGGTTTTTAAGGTTGCCACTTTTTTCTTCAAGCCAAACCCGAACACTCTAGCGATGCACAGTAATTTTTTTGTTTTGTTTTAGTATACACTATAACAGGGGTCTCCAAACTTTCTAAACAAAGGGCCCACTTACTGTTCTTCAGACCTAAGGGGGGCCAGACTGTAGGCATTGGGAGAATAGTGCTCCAAGCCAGGTGGTCCCTTCAGTCCACTCCAGTCCAAACAGCACTGACAGGCCCGCTCCTGGCTTGCCTTGCTCCCGTCCCGCAAACTTGCACACGAGGCTCTGGCCGCCCCGCTTGGCTTCCTTGCACCATGACATCACACAACATGCTCAGGCACCGCCTCCGCCAGACCCCCCCCGCCAGCGCCAGCTCAGCTCAACACACTGCAGCAGGCACTTGGATGGTGTCGCCCCGGACCGAGACCACTGCGCATGAGAAGTTCAGAGCCGAGCATCACAGCCATATTTTTTACTGGTAGCCTTTCCCTTTTACTGGCAGGAGAAAAGTGCCCATTTTTTACTGGCTGGTAGTAGAGCTGGCCGATTAATCGTTAAGAATCAAAATCGCAATCTTTTTCTCTTCCAGATCTTCAAAACAGCGTGTCACAATTCTTTCTAACAAGTGCAGAGAGTTCTCACAGCTGGGAAATAAAAAAAATCCAGCAGCCTACCAAGTTTATTCACAACAAAAATAAGTAGAAACAAAGTATCTTTTTGTTCTTTTATCAGAACTCCAGCATGTAAATGAAGGGAGTTTAACCATTTAAAGACCAAACCTTTTCTGACATTTGTTGATTACAAGTAAAAATCGTAATTTTCTGCTAGAAAATTACTTGGAACCAGGGCCGTTTTTAAGGCAGAGCAAAAGGGGCAGCTGCCCTGGGCCCTGTCATTGTTGTGGGGCCCAAAGCAGTTGCCTCATACTTGCCAACTATCCTCGTTTAAGTTCCCTCGTCCCTTGGGGTTTTAGTCCTGTGCTGTGTCCCAATATCTCAGTGTGAAGTGCTGCTACTAATGATGCCCAGCTCTGGCCTTTCATTGTATACAGATGACTCACCTGCAGACCCTGTGTTTACATGTAAATGACCGGCATTCATATGTAAATAGCGGTGGCATTCATATGTAAATAGCGGCGGCTGGCAGCATTGATATGTATATCTTGCCCCCCTGAGGTCATATCCACAGTAATCTCTAGCAGCCAATCAACAAGCAGAAATCATGTCCTGTAACCTCTAGCAACTAATCAGTGACCTGTAATGTGTGCTGTAACCTTTAGCAACCAGTCAGTGAGCGGTAATAATACACTGTAACCTCTGGCAACAAATCACAATCGCTGTCTGATCTGATTCATTAAACTGATTTTGAGTCTAGCTGCTATTTATTGTATGTCTCAGAGAAGGTGGAGAGCGAAACTGCATGGGGGGGCCCAAGAAAAGTTTTGCCCAGGGTCCAATCAATATTAAAGACGGCCCTGCTTGGAATACCCAAACATTATTTTATATATATATTATAATGTTTGGGTGTTCCAAGCAGGGCCGTCTTTAATATTGATTGGACCCTGGGCAAAACTTTTCTTGGGGCCCCCTCATGCAGTTTCGCTCTCCACCTTCTCTGAGACATACAATAAATAGCAGCTAGACTCAAAATCAGTTTACTGAATCAGATCAGACAGCGATTGTGATTTGTTGCCAGAGGTTACAGTGTATCATTACCGCTCACTGACTGGTTGCTAAAGGTTACAGCACACATTACGGCTCACTGATTAGTTGCTAGAGGTTACAGGACATGATTTCTGCTTGTTGATTGGCTGCTAGAGATTACTGTGGATATGACCTCAGGGGGGCAAGATATACATATCAATGCTGCCAGCCACCGCTATTTACACTTGAATGCCACCGCTATTTACATATGAATGCCGGTCATTTACATGTAAACGCAGGGTCTGCAGGTGAGTCATCTGTATACAATGAAAGGCCAGAGCTGGGCAGAATATATATATATATATATATATATATATATATATATATATATATATATATATATATATATATATATATTATTTTTTTTTTAGCAGTAAAATGGTGGTTGTTGTAATATTTTATGTCATACCGTATTTGCGCAGCGGTCTTTCAAACTCAATTTTTAAAAAAAAATACACTTTAATGAATTTAAATAAAAAAACTAAACAGTAAAGTTAGCCCAATTTTTTTCTATAATGTGAAAGATGTTACACCGCGAGAATCGTGATATTTATTCTAAGCAAAAAAAAATCGGGATTCTCATTTTAGCCGAAATCGTGCAGCTCTAGCTGGCAGTAAAAATACTGACCGTTCGCAACACTGATACACATTATTATTATTATTATTATTATTATTATACGAGATTTATATAGCGCCAACAGTTTACTCAGCACTTTACAATGTATAAGGGGGACAACACAATTACAGTACAGTTCAATACAAAAGGTACAGGAGGGCCCTGCTCGTAGAGCTTACATTCTAAAGGGAGGGGGTGGTGGTACAAAAGGTAATAGCTGCAAAGAATGATTTGATGGGAGTGGCTCAGGGACAGTTATGTGGGTGTGGGATAGGCTTCCCTGAATAAATGAGTTTTCAAGGATCTCCTAAAGGTGGACAGGGTAGGGGCTGATCGGACATACTGGGGCAGGGAATTCCAGAGGATGGGAGAGGCTCTGGAGAAGTCCTGAAGGCGAGCATGGGAGGAGGTAACAAGGGAGCTAGAGAGCAGGAGGTCCTGGGAGGAGCGGAGGGGGCGATTTCTGCAGATGAGGTTGGTGATGTAGATGGGGGCAATGTTGTGAATGGCCTTGTATGTTATGGTTAGCATTTTGAATTTTACACGGTGGGGTAGGGGAAGCCAGTGAAGGGATTGGCAGAGAGGAGCAGCAGTCACGGATCGATTAGTGAGGTGTATGAGTCTAGCAGCAGCATTCATAATAGACTGAAGGGGGGAGGAGCCTGCTTAAGGGTGGGTCATTAAGGAGAGAGTTGCAATAGTCGAGGCGGGAAATAATCAAGGAGTGAATAAGTTGTTTTGTGGTGTCATTAGTCAGGAAGGATGGAATTTTGGAGATGTTGTGGAGGTTAAGGCGGCAGGATTTAGCCAGTGATTGGATATGGGGGCTGAAGGAGAGGTCAGAGTCAAGGATTACACCCAGGACCCTGGCATGTGTGGAGGGACCAATGGTTGTGTTGTTGATATTAATGGTGAAGTCACAGGAGGGGGACCGTGAAGGGGGAAATATAACAAGCTCATGCTGGTAGGTTAATTGTCTTCTGTCCATATTGGCCCTACTATGTCTGTGTTTGTATGAATGTGAGTTCGGGACCTTAGAGAGTAAATTTTTGTTAATTAAAAATCTTACAAACCTAATAAAAACATATTTACATATATACAAAATAAACAATAAAAAAAAATATATATATATATGTATATGTGTGTGTGTGTATGTATGTGTGTGTGTGTGTATATATATATATATATATATATATATATATATATATATAAACAAAAATAGCTTACATCAGCATAGCAAAAACATAAAGAAAACTAAATATACCAACCTAAACAAAGCCATAACCTCCACCTAAAACACCCTCAGGCTAAGAATCCATTACACATTTAACCCATGCATGCGGCCTTTTTCCAAAAATACCTTTTTTAAGTTCCTTGTGGGGAGGGACTGATGTGACTGTGTAATATATATGAAACGTGCTGCGTAAATTGTCAGCGCACTATAAGTACCTGTACTAAATAAACCATCCACATGCAATCCTCTGCATGCAATACTGTGAGGTCTGTCATAATTAAATCGTCAGACATAATGAGCGTGTAAAGGAAACTCGCCCATCCATATTGACGAAGTGGTTTCCAATGGCTGCAGGGGATCTGGATAGTGTGCAATGACGTCTGAACAGAAGTTCCTCCGCTGGTTAAACAGAACTGGAAACCAAGTGAGCTGGCTGGGCATTTATGCCAAAACTTTTTATGTAAACAAAATCACACATGCAAATGTCACATACTGCTTCCCTTTGACGGAAACCTGTCCTGAAGCTGCTGTTACTGCCTTCCTACTATAGTCATTTCTTTGGCTGACCCCATCATTGGTTGTGAGCAGGTGGTCAGAAAATCAGACTGATTGGTGAACCTGTACCGCCACAGTAGTACCACAGAAACCACAATGGCATCTGCACCAGGATTTTCCTTCTACTAGCTACCAATAAAATGACTGCACTTTTTTTCTTTAAAGGCATGCAGGGGGATGTCATCATAACAAATTTAATGTGTACTTTCCATATGTCATGCGTTTTTGGTTTGTGTGAGATTTGCATTCAGGAAAGATTATATTGTACCACATTACCCAAAAATAAGAGGTTAAGGAAATCTGTTTCATATAAGTAACCGCTGACCGCAATTGTTTTTTTTCCTTTAGCTATCCCAAGGGGGCATTCTTCCCACTAATCACATATGTAATGTCATCTTCCTCCCACTGACCACCAACGTAATGAGTCTGCAGTCTCTGACCATCTCCTGTAGTGTGTCTGCAGTCTCTGACCATCTCCTGTAGTATGTCTGCAGTCTCTGACCATCTCCTGTACTATGTCTGCAGTCTCTGACCATCTCCTGTACTATGTCTGCAGTCTCTGACCACCTCCTGTAGTATGTCTGCAGTCTCTGACCATCTCCTGTAGTATGTCTGCAGTCTCTGACCATCTCCTGTAGTATGTCTGCAGTCTCTGACCATCTCCTGTACTATGTCTGCAGTCTCTGACCATCTCCTGTAGTATGTCTGCAGTCTCTGACCATCTCCTGTAGTATCTCTGCAGTCTCTCACCATCTCCTGTAGTGTGTCTGCAGTCTCTCACCATCTCCTGTGGTATGTCTCTAAGCTATTTTCAATTTACTGACAATTGCCAAAAGCAGTATGAGGTTATCCGTCAGGAAGATTTTTTGTAAATAGCTGAAAATGACTCTGCAGGTGGGATGATAGAAAAGCAAAGCACCGTTCTTGAGCTGCAGTCCTTCTACAAGGGTTGTGTTGGATCCCGGCTGTCAGTCTCAGACATATATAATTTTCGGGGGAAGAACTCTAATTGGCTATCGCCTGCCTACCTGTACAAGTACCACTGCTCGACTTCTACATTTGAATACACCTAGTACAGTATGAATTGGGTGAATCTAATACATGACCTTCTGCTGCTGCAACTATAGAACATAACACTGCAATCTGCAGCACAGAGGGCACCTACCTGCCATAGCAAGCACCAGGGAATCCCAGAACCTCACCAGTTGGACCCAGCTGTGACGGCAGCCAGAGCAGGGTGTGGGTTACCTGGAGGCATAGCTGGGTGTCACCTCTGCACACTCCCCAACACACCAAGGGCTGTACAGCAGCAGCAGGAGGAGGAGGAGGAAGGGGTGGCACTGCCAGGCTCAGCTACCTGTGTCAGCCTAGATTAGAGGTATGATGCCAGCTGAGCGATACAAGGGCTCTGTGAGGACCTGATCTATGGCTGTATTATGAGAACAACGTCTGGACTGTTGCATTTGATATCCTAATGCCCAACCTGCAAACAGGGGGCTTTGGCACTTTTTGTGGGGCCTCTGCAGACAGTAGTCTGTGTTTTCCTTTGCCCACTGAAGAAAAAATATTATTTTGACTCCATTCTTTTTTTTATTTGTATGGTTTTTTTTTTTTTCTTTTCTTACCATCTCCTGTAGTTTGTCTGCAGTCTCTGACCATCTCCTGTAGCCTGTCTGCAGTCTCTGATTGTCTCCCGTAGTATATCTGCAGTCTCTGACCATCTCTTGTAGCATGTCTGCAGTCTCTGACCGTCTCCTGTAGCATGTCTGCAGTCTCTGACCGTCTCCTGTAGTATGTCTGCAGTCTCTGACCGTCTCCTGTAGCATGTCTGCAGTCTCTGACCGTCTCCTGTAGCCTGTCTGCAGTCTCTGACCGTCTCCTATAGCCTGTCTGCAGTCTCTGACCATCTCCTGTAGCGTGTCTGCAGTCTCTGACCGTCTCCTGTAGCATGTCTGCAGTCTCTGACCGTCTCCTGTAGCATGTCTGCAGTCTCTGACCGTCTCCTGTAGCATGTCTGCAGTCTCTGACCGTCTCCTGTAATGTGTCTGCAGTCTCTGACTGTCTCCTGTAATGTGTCTGCAGTCTCGGACAGATTAATGTAGCATTACATACACTAAATATTATGAACATTGAACTACTCTTGAACTACTCTTATTTTCCTTCTTTTGCCTTATATAAATATACAGTTGAAGTCGTTTTTCTAGGCTGATAACTTCCTGTGCTCTCTGCCTCAAAAGACAGTTATCGCTTAGACTTGTTCTCTGCAGACTACAGAACACCTCCTTCCTATGTTACGGAGATTGTGAATTCTATCGTTTTAAAGAGGAAGTAAACCCTCCTGCAAAAAAAAAAACTAAAAACACACCCTGCAAGATAAAGGCATAATGAGCTAGTATGCATGGCATACTAGCTCATTATTAATTACTTACCCGAGAACGAAGCCCCGGCAGCCATCCTCGTCTTCCCCTCAGGCCGCCGACATGTCGCCCGGGGCTTGCTTCCGGGTATCACGGCTCTGGCGTTGTGATTGGCCGGAGCCGGGATGACGTCAATCCCGCGCATGTGCGTGGGAGCCGCCGCGAGCAGCACAGTACAACTGAAGCAACAGGACCTACGTGCCATTGCTTCAGTTGGCTCAAGTGCACATGTGCCGCATGACGCCGGCACATGCAAATACAGGGATATCTCCTAAACCGTGCAGGTTTAGGAGATATCCAGTGCAGCTACAGGCAAGCCTAATTATAGGCTTGCCTGTAGTTTAAAGTGGTTGTAAAGGGTTTACAACCACTTTAAAGCAGTAGTAAACCCAAATGCAAGCACTTATATTGCAGCTTACCAATTCTTAGATGTGATGGCTGCTATTGTTTTCTTTTTTAGGCTTTCTTTCTTCTATTTTCATCTGATGATCTGGCCAGTAAGTCTGTTGTTTTTTTCAAAAGAACAAGCTACCTGCCAAAAGTATCAGTGTACACAGTTGAGACAAACGATTTACCACTGACTGGGGTGCTTACAATGATCAGCTTTTATATATTAATGTAAACCTTTATCAAAAAAAGGGGAAAAAAAAACAAAAAAAAAACTGCTGGAATTGCTTATACAGTGTGAGCTGGAGTTTGGCTGCAATTTGTTAGTGTATTTAAATCTGCTAATTCATTTAACACCCCCCCCCCCCCCCAGACTGGATGAAGAAGCACAGGGGGCACCTTTAGACAGCAGCATTGTCAGAGTGGGGGGCGCTTTAATACATGAGATGCTCTACTGGCCAGATCACCAGGTGAAAACACAGGGAAGAAGGCCTAAAAAAAGAAAACAAATGCAGCCACCACATCTAATGATTGGCAAGGTGCAAAATATTACGTTCTGGGTTTATTACCGCTCTTGCCTACCGCAATCGTATGTATGTATGTATATATATAATGTGTGTGTGTGTGCGTGCGTGTATGTATGTATATATATATGTATATGTGTGTGTGTGTGTGTGTATATATATATATATATATATATATATATATATATATATATATATATATATATATATATATATATATATATATATATGTGTATATGTGTATATATATATATATATATATATATATATATATATATATATATATATATATGTGTATATGTATATATATATATATATATATATATATATATATATATATATATATATATATATATATATATATATATATATATATATACACACGTTTTGGTATCCAACTGGTTTACTGGAATTAGGGCTGAAGATTTCCCCCATAACCCCGGTATTGTTTTTTTTACAGCAGGCAACTGGCTTTCTCATGAGCCGCTGGAACGCTTTCCCCCTCCCGCCACTCGCCGGTTTCCTCGGGAAACGATCCGACACTGCCGCCAGCTGGCCACATAGGCGATCAAAGAGTAGATACCACCAAAAGAAAGCTCTATTTGTGGGGGAAAAAACAAAAAAAGGACGCCAATTTTGTTTGGGTGCAACGTCGCACGACCGCGCAATTTTCAGTTAAAGCGACGCAGTGCCGAATCGCAAAAAAATTGCTCTGGTCAGGAAGAGGGTAAAATCTTCCGGGGGGGCTGAAGAACCCTTCCAATCACTTGAAGTCACAATGCTGCCCCTCCACAGATACAGGACAGTGAGTACGAACGGTCGCGCCCTAGAACTGGAAGTGTGTAACTGGTAAGATCACCGTGTGGGGAAAAAAAAAGCGCGAAAAAAGAAAACTAATGCCGGCCATACACTGTTCGAATTTTCGAAAGAATTTTCTTTCGAAAATCGTACCTAAGAATTTTCGTACGAATTTCGCACCATTAGTGGGGGCTGCAGCAACGGCCGATTTTTCGTGCGGCAATCAAATTTGAGGAATCATAGTTACATAGTTAGTCAGATTGAAAAAGTCCATCCAGTTCAACCATAAAAAAAAAAAATATATAAAAAAATAAAAATAAAAAAATTGAAAAAATAAAAAATTAAAAAATTAAAATTTAAAAAAAAATTAAAAAAAAATAAAAAAAAATATCGGACATGTTGGAAATTTTTTTGAAAAACTAACAATTTTCTAATCAATGATGGGAGAATCGTGCGAGAAATGTAACAAAAAAAGAAAACTTACGGAGAGAAAAGAAGATTCCCGGCCACGAAAATTCTTTTCTGTAGCAACATGAGGTGAAATTGAAGGCTTGGTCGGCCGAATTTAAGAAATCAATGGTGGCGCCATCGGATCACAAAAAAAAAAAGAACTTTCTGCTTTTGAAACAAAAATTTGTTCGAAATTCAACCGTGTATGGCCTGCTTAATACAGCCACCACATCTAAGGACCAGTAAGCTGCAATATATTACATTTTGATCTTGGGTTTAGATACATTGTATTGCAAATGATTAGACTTACCTCCTAGTCTGTCTCCTGGCGTCTCACGTTGGGTCTTGAGAAGCGATTGTTTATACGGAAAGACGCGTCATGTGACCGCCAGCCAGGACTGCGTTTCTTAGACAGATGGAGAGTGAGGCTTGGCCACCCGACTTATCGTAACGCGGTGATTCGGCGCTGGTTTATTTATATAATTTTTCTGTTTTTCTAGTTTATTGGTCATAGAACAGGTGTGTGTTACTGTGTCATTGTTGCCAGATATAAAGGAGGAAGTATTTTGGCCGATGAGCGTACAAAGCAGACAAAAGTGAGCGGGACAATGGACCCCCCCTGGGGACGGCCCTTTGTCCCCTCCATCATAAATAACCCCTCTCGGGTATCGCACCTGGACCTGGGAGAGCCCGTCTCCTGTTACAGAAATATTCCGCAATATCCTCATTTCTTGTCCAGAAATTATAATCGCATTTAGCAGGAACAAAACGCGACTTCTTTATCTCAAAGATCTCAGGTATACTTTGTCTCTTTCTTTTGTCAGCTTTTTACAAGCGGCACCCTCCCCGACGCGGTTTTCAATGACTGTAATAACGTAGACAAATGATAACTGTAATAATGTCTTTTTTATTATTATATTACGTCTTAGGTCTCACACATGGCTGTTCCCACACCCAGGGTGCAACGGCTAAGCGCACTTTGTATGTGTACACGCCAATGCCAGAAGCGTCGGGCGGTCACAGGAGTGTGGCCACGTATTGCCGTTCTGAAAACGGGACACCCGTAGCTCCAACAGGCATGGTTAAAGTGGCTGAAAACCTCAAACATGTAATATGAACAAAGCACATCCCTCTATAGTGTGTACTTGTCTCAGTCCAGAGCATTAAATGTCATTTCTTTCTGCTGCCTCCTTCCTCTGCTTCATCAGTAGGAGTCACTTCTGACAAGATTTCCTGACACCAAGAGGAAAAAAAAGGTGACAAGGGGGGGAACTTCAGCACACAGCACGTGATTGACAGCCTCAGCTCTGTTCCTGTGTGAAGGGGGGGGGGGGGGGGTGCATAGCTCCAAGCTGTCTCTGATTTTGAGGGACTGTCCCTGATTTGGAACAAAGTCCCTCTATCCGTCCCTTCCTCCCCATTTGTCCCCCATTGTGGTCTGATCTAAAATGATCCCCATGAGCAGTGGCGTTCATTGTGGGCGCACGGGCGCCGCCTCCCTCCCCCATCCATGCCGCCGACCTCTCTATCCATGCACCCGGCCCCTTTCACGACGCCGGTCTCATTAATTCCTATGGCGGGGGGTGGTTTGTTTTTTGAAACACTGATTAGAGCCAGAGGCTCTAATAGGCTTGGGGGTCGGCTCGGGGGGGGCGTCCGAAGCCCACCCAGGTGTGTTGCAACAGTGAATGAATATTCACACTGTATAGCAGGGATATGCAATTAGTGGACCTCTAGCTGTTGCAAAACTACAAGTCCCATCATACCTCTGCCTCTGGGTGTCATGCTTGTGGCTGTCAGAGTCTTGCTATGCCTCATGGGACTTGTAGTTCTGCAACAGCTGGAGGTCCGCTAATTGCATATCCCTGCTGTATAGCACTGATCCTCCTCCTGGCCAATCCGGAAGCGGGTCTGAGAGCCGTCACCCGATTGGCTGAAAGTACAGGCGATCCTATTGGACGCCTAGGAAGTGAATGAATATTTGCTGTTGCAACACTCATCCTCCTCCTGGCCAATCCAGAAGCAGGTCCGAGAGCCATCACCCAATTGGCTGAAAGTACAGGCGATCCCATTGGTTGCCTAAGAAGGAGGTGATAAGAGACGCACAGCGTCTCTGTGAGAGGAAACCGGAGCCACATCCTGGGACACATCTTGCCGCCCTTCACCCGCTGCCTGACCGGCCACTAAGATGGGGCAAGTGGTGGGCATACAGCAGGTGGGGGGTGCCGTTAAGTGCTGCTGGCCGCCCTGGGGGGGGGTGGGTGCTGGAGAGGTCCATGCCGCTGGCCCTAAGGGGGGGGGGTGGTTGCTGGATGAGATCGTGCCACTGGCTCCGGCGGGGGGGGGGGTCGGTTGATTGCCTGCCCCCCCCCCCAAGAAAACAAGAAGCACGAGACGCCACTGCCTAATGAGTAAGCTCCGGTGGGTGAAGTGAAATGCGTTGGGATTGTGGCCTGGTGGGGGTCCAGGCTGAGACTGCCATTCACTATCACACAGCAGGCTTTGACTTGATTCGCGGCTCCCGGGACACCCATCACTTTCTGTATATAAAATACACTATTTATCTTTCAAAAAGTGTCTCCCAGTGCTAAACCTTTCATCCAATTTCTAAATTGATGCATTTGTTAATTTTAAAATGAAAGGAATAGTAGTGGTAAAAAAAGCATTAGTTAGTTGGGTTTAACCAATCATTTTTTTTTTTTTGTGTGTGTAACTTTTTTTTTTTACCACTACTATTCCTTTATATTGTCTTTTGGAATTTACAACTGCAGCAATTTAGAAATTGGATGAAAGGTTTAGCTCTGGGAAACAATTTTTGAAAGATAAATACTATATAGATCAGACACAAATGAGGAGCAAAGAGGGACTCCCAAATCCCTGCTCCAAATCAGGGACGGTCCCTCGAAATCCGGGACAGTTGGGAGCTATGTACATACACATACCCAGTATGTCCTTCATTCCCTTCATCTGATCTGCAGAGAGCTTTGCCAGGCTGACTTCATGTTTTATTTCATAAAAACATGTACTGAACTTTCGTTAAGCATCATAAAACGAACTCGTCTGAGACGTGGGAGGGGGGAGGGGAGGAAACTCCCGACATATAAAAATCCTTAAAGTGATACTAAGCACACACTGCTTCATTTACATTTTCACTTCTATTTCTGTATACGGATGATGGCACTGTAAATATTTTAATTAACCTGTTGCCGATCAGCCGCCGTCGTTATACGGCGGCAGGTTGGCACGGCTGCGCAAACCTCCATAGGTGTACATCGGGCGCTTTAAGAGCTGCCGGAGCCGCGCGCCGCCGGAGCCGATTCGCGTGGCCGACGGCCGACATTGCCACCAGCCACCCCGTGATCGCTCCACAGAAAGCCAGATCTCTCTCTCCACCCCCCTGTCAGAACGGGGCTCTGTCTGTTTACCTTGGCAGATCCCCGTTCTGACAGGGTGGTGGAGAGAGAGATCTGCTGTTCCTAGTGATCAGGAACAGTGATCTCTCTCCCCCTCCTGTTGGTCCCATCCCCCCACAGTTAGAAACACCTCCCAGGGAACACCGTAATTAGTGGCTATTTTTTTTAGCACTGGTCGCTGTATAAATGTCAATGGTCCCAAAAAAGTGTCAAGAGTGTCTGCTGATCTGTCCATCGTAATGTCGCAGTCCGGCATCACCGCCATTACTAGTAAAAAAAAAAAAATTTATATATATTAAAAATGCCATAAATCTATCCCCTATTTTGTAGACGCTATAACTTTTGCGCAAACCAATAAATATATGCTTATTGCGATTTTTTTTTTTTTTTACCAAAAATATGTAGATACATATCGGCCTAAACTAATGAAAAAAAATTTTTTTTCACATTTTTTTTTTGGATATTTATCATAGCAAAAATTAAAGCTACTCTGGCTTTCACACTGGAGAGACAGGAGAGGCTCTTTACAGGCGCTATGCAGGCGCTATTTTTAGCGCTGTAGCGCCTGTAAAGCGCTTTCAGTGTGAAAGGGGTCTTAGTCTGGACCAGTCCTCTGAACATTACTGCTGTTCTTGCTCCTCCTGGTTCCACAGTCTCCTTGAAATCGAATTCCCTGCTGCAGGTTCTGCAATCAATATCCACAGGCACTCGTGTCCTTCCTGTCCCTCAGCACTAGACATGTGCACTGCCAAAAAATTAATTTTTTTTTCTAGTTTTTTTTTCCAGATCATTCCTTATGATTAAAATTTTTTGTTTCAATTAAATTCTGAAAAATTTGAATTCGGTAGGTTCCATTCGTATAGATACGGTATTCATTATTTCGGCAATTCGGAAAAATTTGTATTCATTACGTTCACTAACAGGCAGCTAAAGGAAATTCCAATACCTATAATTTTATTAGTGTATAACTATTATTATAGTTATTATTATTATTATTATTAATAATAATATTATTAAACAATAATATTATTATTATTATTAAATAATAAAAAAAAACTATAATAATGGTTAATAATTTGTTACGTTCACGAACAGCCACATTTGAAAGGAAATTCCAATAACTATAATTTAATAGTTTATCATTATTATTATAGTTTTTATTCTTCTTCTTATTATTCTTATTGTTAATATTATTAATAATAATATTATTAATAAATAATAATTAAAAAAACTAATAATAATGGTTAATACACATAACTTTATTATAGTAGAAATTATCCAAGTGTTTTTTGTTCTTTGGGATTTTCGTTCTTATTTTCGGACTTTCGTTCTTTCGAATTTCGGATTTTCCTTCTTTAGAATTTTCGGATTTTCCTTCTTTCAAATTTCGGGTTTTCCTTCTTTTGAATCTTTGTCCTTTTCGAAAATTCGTTTTCAGAAAAGTTAATTTAACGTTTTTCATTAATTCGGAGGTTTCCAAATTAACGAATATGCCAAATTTAGAGGAAAAACGGATTCGGAGCGAAACTAATTGCACATGTCTACTCGGCACCCTCTGTCTCGTCCTCAGTGGGGCCAGGACTGGGGAGATATAAGAGAGGCCGACCTCGTCAATTCAGTCTCCTTTCAGGTACGTGACAATGTCATACACTATTTATTGATCGATTTTTTTTTTTTTATGATATGAGTTTAGTGACACTAATAAATAAATTACCAGGGTGGTTGTAGAAAATGAAAGTGTAAAGTCACATGAGGATTCCTCTTCGACTGAGCCAACCACTGGTACGGAGTGTGGTATAGATGGGAGTTGGCAGGCTGGGGTATTGCTGAGATGGAGAAGACAAGATGGGGAAAACGGATGGAGGGAGTTGAGAGGAGGGGATACAGGGGGTAAGGGGAAGACCTACAGGAAAAAAAAAAAAAAACATGGGAAGGGGGAGGGAGGAGTACAGGAGATCCCACAAGGCCTGACCGACCGCTATGCAGGGCCGTTTTTAATATTGATTGGACCCTGGGCAAAAATTTTCTTGGAGCCCCCCCCCCCCCCTTTATGGAATTTCACTCTCCACCTGCTCTGAGACATACAATAAATAGCAGCTAGACTTAAAATCAGTTTACTGTATCAGGCAGCTATTGCGATTGGTTGCCAGCAGTTACAGCATATCATTGACTGGTTGCTAGAGGTTACAGCACACATTATGGCTCACTGATTAGTTGCTAGAGGTTACAGCACATCATCTCCTCACTGCAGGGGGGCATGATATACATATGAATGCTGCTTCTATTTACATATCAATGCTGCAGCTATTTACTTAATAACGCTGCCGCTATTTACATATGAATGCCAGTTATTTACATGTAAACACAGGGTCTGCAGGTGAGTCATCTGTACACAACAATAGGGCAGAGCTGGGCAGCATTAGTACCAGCACTTCACACTGAGATATCAGGACACAGCACGGGACTAAAACTTCAAGGGACGAGGGAATTTAAACTGGGATAGTTGGCAAGTATGAGGCAGCTGATTTGGGCCCCACAACAATGACAGAGCCCAGGGCAGCTGCCCCTTTTGCCCTGCCTTAGACGGCCCTGCCGCTATGTCGGGCTGACACTGCATAGTCAGTTTCAGCGAGAGAAGGGATGACTTCAGGCTTTGGCGGCAACCTAGGCACTCCTGTAACTTCTCCTTCCAGCAAACCTCGTGATGTTCTGCCCACACTCGCCTCCTTCGTGTTGCTCTCTGGGTGTCTTCACTTCCAAGGCCAGGCCAACGCCATCCCCCCAAAGCTGCCTTATGCTGCTGGCGCCGGCCCTGGGCAACGATTTAAAAAAAACAAAAAAAAAAACACTCATACAGAGTGGCAGGGGGCACCTCTAGGAAGGGTGCCTGTAGGCGCATGCCTACAGTGCCTATTGGGAAATCTGGCCCTGGGGTTTACTTTAATAGGATGGGGGCTTTCATGCACAGGGGGACTCTGATGGTGCCCCCTGCCACTCTGTATGAGTGTTTTTTTTTTTTTTTTTTTTAAATCGGTGCCCAGGGCCGGCGCCAGCAGCATAAGGCAGCTTTGGGGAGATGGCGTTGGCCTGGCCTTGGAAGTGAAGACACCCAGAGAGCAACACGAAGGAGGCGAGTGTGGGCAGAACATCACGAGGTTTGCTGGAAGGAGAAGTTACGGGAGTGCCTAGGTTGCCGCCAAAGCCTGAAGTCATCCCTTCTCTCGCTGAAACTGACTATGCAGTGTCAGCCCGACATAGCGGCAGGGCCGTCTTTAAGGCAGGGCAAAAGGGGCAGCTGCCCTGGGCTCTGTCATTGCCTACAGTGCCTATTGGGAAATCTGGCCCTGGGGTTTACTTTAATAGGATGGGGGCTTTCATGCACAGGGGGACTCTGATGTAAAAGGAGGGACTCTGATGTGAACTCTTATGTGAAGGAATACTTCATATTCACAACGCACGCGTTCCTGGATAAGCTCTCAAAGTTTGGGTGCTGTAGCAACAACCAGCTGGATACTGGTTCAAGTCACAAAGTAGTGACAGTTATGTGCAAAAATTGAACAAAAAGGTCCGGATGGCCGCACTCCAGTGAAAACAATTTCTTTATTGTTATAATAAATCCATGCAGTAAGGCTTAAACCACTGACGCGTTTCACACCGTTATAGCAGGTCCTTATTCATAGCTCAGTGACAGTTATGTGAAAGGGAGCTTCTAATATATAGTTAATTTCATCAAGGTGGTTGTGTGCATCATTCCAGGTTTAGGTTTCCCAAAGATAAGTAAACATGTTATGTTTCCTACATCTTAAGCTGGGGGTGCCTTGAGATTTTACATACTTTTAACCACTTCAGCCCCGGAAGGTTTTACCCCCCCCCCCCACCCTTAATGACCAGGCCATTTTTTTTAGATACGGCACTGCATTACATTAACTGACAATTGCGCGGTCGTGCGATACTGTCTGTACCCAAATAAAATTGATGTTATTTTTTTTTCCCCACAAACAGCTTGATTTGGCGGTATTTGATCACCTCTGCGTTTTTGTTTTGTTTTTTTGCACTATAAACAGCGTGAATATTGAAAAAAAGGAAAAACAATATTTTTTTCACTTTCTGCTATAATACATATCCAATAAAAAAATATCAATCAATTTAGGCCAATATGTATTCTGCTACATATTTTTGGTTAAAAAAAATAAAAAATATATCCCAATAAGCGTATACTGATTGGTTTGCACAAAAGGACACACCCCCTGCCACACCCCCTTAAAGGAGAATTGTACAAAAAAAAACAAGTTTGATTAAACCCACAAGTGCTTTTTTACCACTACTATTCCTTTATATTGGCTTTTGGAATTTACAAATGCAGCAATTTAGAAATCAGATGAAAGGTTTAGCGCTGGAAAACACTTTTTTTGATAGATAAAAAGTGCTTTTTATATATGCAACTATACAGATCAGACCCTGATGAGGGACAAATGAGGAGGAATTAGGGACAGGGGGACATTGCTCCAAATCAGGGACAGTTGGGAGCTATGCTGATGCGGCCGCGGGGCACAGCAGCGGGTCCAGCGCGTCCCTGTTCACCGATTTCAGGTCTGCATTTTCTATCCTGAATTCGCACCTGAATCGGAAACCAAAGACGCACAGGACCCTTTTCTAATGCGGACTGTGGCTGCCCCCCCCAGAGCCGTGTGAACCGACTCCATTGAAAGCCGGTCACACCCTCTCCTGCCATGCTAATTGGATGCAGTGAAAACCTGCATCCAATTCCCATCAGTGTGAACCCGGCCTTAGTCATTAGCAGGGGGGTTTCATGAGACCTGGAAAGTTATTTCAAAGGCTTCCTCGATGTTGTCGAGGTCGAGAGAGTTTTCTGTAGCCTAACGTTTCAGTTGGTGGGGCTAATGCTGGTGGTGAGTAGGCGCCTTCAAGCTTTGAAGCTATGGAGGGCTGTAGCTGTAGATGTGTGAAGGCAATGCGGAGGACTCTCCCAGTTCAGCGGTGACAACAGCTCCACCCAGACAGGGATTAGAGAGATGACTGCAGAAGAATTATTGGATTTGGAATGCAATTATCAGATAGATCATTTGGGAATAGAGAAGAGCACGGGCTGCACTTCATAGATTGCTCTGTGATTGTAGCACTGTGTATAGAAGAGAGAACTCCCTAGCGTCCGTGCATCCCGACATGCCAACTGTTTATGATACACGGTGCTTTAGCAAACAAAATGTCACCCACTTCTGAAGGTAATTGGTCGCACCAGAGCTTTTTATGGGCTTCATAACAAAAGGGGGTGAATACATACGCACATGCCAATTATCAGGTTTTTTTTTATTTCTGAAAAATAGTTTTATGCATATATTTTTCTAATTTTACTTCACCAACTTATGCCGCGTACACACGACCGGACTTTCCTTCAGAATAGACTCCGACGGTCTTTCCGACGGAGTTCCGACGAAACGGACTTGCCTACGCACCAAAGTCCGATCGTTTTAGAACGCGATGACGCCGTACGACGGGACTAGAAAAAGGGAAGTTCAACAGCCAGTAGCCAATAGCTGCCCTTGCGTCGTGTTTGGTCCGTCGGACTAGCATACAGACGAACGGTTTTCCCCCGATAGGACAAAAGAAAAAGCCGCTCTGTGAAGTCTCCGTGCTTTCGTAAAGTACTCCCGCCCTACTACACAATGTTGGGTGCTGGCTACGCTCAAGTCTGCGGAGATAGAAAAATCCTGCACTGCCGCACTCCATACAAAAAAACATCTTTATTGGAAAATGAGATTAAAATCCAAAATTGCAGACATGACAAAAAAGTTATGGCTATGAGTAAGCACCTTCGAATGTGAAACGCGTTAGCTATTTTATTCCCGTTGTGTCCACTTCTTGTCATGTCTGCAATTTTGGATTTTAATCTCAATAAAGATGTTTTTGTATGGAGTCCAGGATTTTTCTATTTCTCCGATAGGAATTGAGTCCGTCGGAAAGATTTGAAACATGTTCTATTTCTAAGGTCCGTCAGAATTTTAGAAAGAGAAAGTCCAATTAAGCCCACACACACGATCGGAAATGTCCGACAAAATGATTCCATCGGACCTTTTCTGCCGGAAAGTCCGGTCGTGTGTACGCGGCATTAGACTATTGTGTTCTGATCCATCACATATAATTCAGATTAAAAAAATAAATAAATTGGACTAAAGTCTGTAATGTAACAAAATAGGTAAAAAGCCAAGGGGGGGGGGGGGGGGTGAATACTTTTGCAAGGCACTGTAACTTTATTTTCTTCTGGGTCCCATTCACATCTTATTGGGAAGTGAAACAAAACTTTCCATCTCTTTCTAGTTTAAATCTTATTTTTGCCAAGTGGCAGGGAGCCGGCCCAACGTCTGTCTGAATGCATCCCCCCCCCCATAGATTATTTAATCATTTGAGGGTCTTGAAGCTTTTGTCACATCACCCACTAAATACAAGTCAAGATATAGCTGGTAACCATCTGTTTTAATCTGGTCACATCTTGTCCCATTGTCCCTGTGCCTCCCTCTGTTACTTCCGTCATTACTGCACTCGGATATATAGTAACCAGCAGCCGGTCACAGATACCTCCAGCCAGGAATGTATGGAAGGGGCTGTTGGTGACACTTTTCTCCATGGCTGCTCAGTACACATCCGGCCCATCTCTGGGACCCCCCGCAGCCCCAATCCCTTTGCTTTTTTTAATTAAAGCTTTGATTATTTGCACAGAAGACAGGCAATCCTTTTACAATCACTATTTGTTTCTGCTCTGAAAAGACCTGGATGTAGAACAATATCTAACAAAGCAAACGTTCCTACGATCTCCGCAAAGAGATGTCACTTCCCATCAATGTCTTATGTAAGGACTCCAGAACAACATACTCAAAAGGGGGCTGGGGAACTTTTAGACTGGCATTTTTTTTCATCGGCTGAAGGAAACTTCAAACAACCGCTCAGCAAGGCTTCTTTCAATGGGCACCCAACAGTAGAATAGCTCAAGCCATAGAACAGTGGTCTCCAAACTGCGGCCCGGGGGCCGGATGTGGCCCTTTGCTTGCTTTTACTCTGGCCCTTGGGGCACTGTTCCATCCACTGACACCAACAACTGGGCATGTGTCCTCCTCAGGGCCGCCATCAAGGGGGGGGGGTACAGCCGATACAACTGTAAGGAGCCCCGGGGGTCGAGGGGCACGCCCAGGCCAGAAGAAGGCAGGATGGGTGAAGGAGAGCCGTGTTGTGCACTATAGAAATGATCTTGCAGCTTCTGCTGCTCTCTGTGTCATTGAGCTGAGACATCGAGCTCTTTACTGCCACCTCTGGCTACTGTGTGCATGTGCACCCCTCGTGTGAGCTGCCTGTACTGTGCTCCTCTGTGTCAGCAACATGTCAGCTTTGTGAAAACGAGCTGAGACTAGGTAGGAGGATTTCCTTTAAAAGTAGGGGCTGTGAAGGAAAGGGAGGGGGGCTGTTTGTGTACAGGGAGGGGCCAGAGGCTTGTGTGTTTACAGATTTGTGTTTGTGTGGGGCTGACATATATATACAGGTGGGGGGGGGCTGACATATATACAGGTGTGTGGGGGGGGTCTAACTTATATGCAGGTGTGTGTGTGTGTGGGGGGGGCTGAGTGTGTACAGGTGAGGTGGCCGGTGTGTGGATTCGGTGGGATGGCCCGTGGGCAAGCCCTGTGGAATGTATGTGGTTCGGCTCGGGGGGGACCCAGGCCTAAAGCTGTGTAAGGGGCACAAAAAATTCTGATGGCTGCCCTGGTCCTCCTATGGACACCAACAATTGGGCATATGTCCTCCCAATGGCACCAGTGAAGGTGCACAATTCTTCCCTGTGACACCATATGTCCTCCTAAGGACACAAGTGAAGATGTTCCTACCACTGCCACCAAGAATGGGGCATTGTTTTACTCCCATTGGCCTCAGTCCGACCCCCCCAAAGCCGGAAGGACAGTACACTGGTCATAGAAATACAGAAAGGAGCACCAGACCAAAACTGGATGAAAGTGCCCAAGATAATTTTAAATGTTGTTAAAAAAAAAAAAAAAAAGTCATACAAAAACCGTCAACACGTTTTAAAGGAAACCACTCCCCCTTCATCAGGGCTATATTAGAACCAGTTTTGAACTCTACATATAGAGTAGAAACTTGACAACAGTTGCTTCCTTCATTGCTGTTCAGCAACTGCTGTCAAGTTGCTAGTCCAAGAGAAGAGTTTAATACTGGTTCTAATCCAGATCTGATGAAAGGGGAGTGATGTCCATGAAACGCATTGACAGGCCCTTCAAGTTTTAGCCAATGCTCAGCCCTGATGAAGAGGAAAGGGTGTTCCCCTTCCTGAAATGCATTAGATGTTTTAATATGACTTTTATTTAAAGAACACTTACGATTATATTTGGTCTGGCGCCTCTTTCTTTATTTTTATTGTCTCACATGGAGATGATTTGGCAATTAACATCCTGTCCTTATTGTTTGGTAAAATATTTGTGTTGCCAATCTTCTTTTTTTTTTGGATAGAGCTGGAAGGGGTTAGAGCCCTAATCAGGTATTTGTTGCTTTAGTTTTGTGCATAAGAGGTGCTACATCTCCTATAATAAGAGGTGTAGTGGGTAGCACTGTTGCCTAGCAGTAAGAAGGGTCGCTGGTTCGAATCCCAACCAAGACACTGCCTGCCTGGAGTTTGCATGTTCTCCCTGTGCCTGTGTGGGTTTCCTCTGGGTACCACAGTTTCCTCCCACACTCCAAAGACTTGCTGGTAGGTTAATTGGCTTCTCTAAATTGCCCCCAGTATATGAATGTGAGTTGGGGACCTTAGATTGTAAGCCCCTTGAGGGTAGGGACTGAGGTGAATGTACAATGTATATGTAAAGCGCTGCGTAAATTGACGACGCTATATAAGTACCTTAAAGCGGAGTTCCACCCAAAAGTGGAACTTGCGCTCATCGGATTCCCCCCCCCCCCCTCCGGTGTCGCAATTGGCAGGGGGGATATAATACAGGTATTTGCACCCACTTCCGAGAATAGACTTCTGCGGGAGTCACGCCCCCTCCCGCACTCCCCCGCTGTCTCCTGGGAAAGACACAGGTCCCAGGAGAAAGCGGGGACCATTAAGAACGCGCGGCGCGACTCGCGCATGCGCAGTAGGGAACCGGGAAGTGAAGCCGCAACGCTTCACTTCCTGATTCCCTCACTGAGAATGGCGGCGGCAGCACCCGAGGATCGAGGGACGGCACGGTCTCGGGTGCCGACATCGCGGGACAGGTGAGTGACCTTATTTTAAAAGTCAGCAGCTGCAGTATTTGCAGCTGCTGACATCTAAAAAAAAATTTTTTCGCTGGACTACCGCTTTAAATAATAATAAATATTATAACTAACTTTTTTTATAGTTTTTGATAGTAAATCTTGCAGTGGGGACACCGTTGTTCTGGTGACAACCATTCAAAAAGAGTTGTGGTATGGTTGAGCAATGGAGTGGGCCCACATCCCAAATAGTAGAGATAATGGAGAAAACTCCCACTTAGTGGGACTTTAGTGGAATGAAATCTATAACACACAGAATTCAACAAAAGAAGTATATAAAATTATACAAATGTATTTACAATACGCATGAGTGTCAACACAAACACATATGGAATACAGAAAGCAATTGAAGTTCTAGAAAGGTCCCTGGACTACCGTGATGAGATCACCTCTGGAACTCCCCGCAGCCCAATCCCTTTGCTTTTTTTTAATTAAAGCTTTGATTATTTGCACAGAAGACAGGCAATCCTTTTACAATCACTATTTGTTTCTGCTCTGAAAAGACCTGGATGTAGAACAATAGAACAACAAAGCAAACGCTCCTACGATCTCTGCAAAGAGATGTCACTTCCCATCAATGTCTTATGTAAGGACTCCAGAACAACATACTCAAAAGGGGGCTGGGGAACTTTTAGACTGGCATTTTTTTTCATCGGCTGAAGGAAACTTCAAACAACCGCTCAGCAAGGCTTCTTTCAATGGGCACCCAACAGTAGAATAGCTCAAGCCATAGAACAGTGGTCTCCAAACTGCGGCCCGGGGGCCGGATGTGGCCCTTTGCTTGCTTTTACTCTGGCCCTTGGGGCACTGTTCCATCCACTGACACCAACAACTGGGCATGTGTCCTCCTCAGGGCCGCCATCAAGGGGGGGGGGGGGGTACAGCCGATACAACTGTAAGGAGCCCCGGGGGTCGAGGGGCACGCCCAGGCCAGAAGAAGGCAGGATGGGTGAAGGAGAGCCGTGTTGTGCACTATAGAAATGATCTTGCAGCTTCTGCTGCTCTCTGTGTCATTGAGCTGAGACATCGAGCTCTTTACTGCCACCTCTGGCTACTGTGTGCATGTGCACCCCTCATGTGAGCTGCCTGTACTGTGCTCCTCTATGTCAACAACATGTCAGCTTTGTGAAAACGAGCTGAGACTAGGTAGGAGGATTTCCTTTAAAAGTAGGGGCTGTGAAGGAAAGGGAGGGGGGCTGTTTGTGTACAGGGAGGGGCCAGAGGCTTGTGTGTTTACAGATTTGTGTTAGTGTGGGGCTGACATATATATACAGGTGGGGGGGCTGACATATATACAGGTGTGTGGGGGGGGTCTAACTTATATGCAGGTGTGTGTGTGTGTGGGGGGGGCTGAGTGCGTACAGGTGAGGTGGCCGGTGTGTGGATTCGGTGGGATGGCCCGTGGGCAAGCCCTGTGGAATGTATGTGGTTAGGCTCAGGGGGGACCCAGGCCTAAAGCTGTGTAAGGGGCACAAAAAATTCTGATGGCTGCCCTGGTCCTCCTATGGACACCAACAATTGGGCATATGTCCTCCCAATGGCACCAGTGAAGGTGCACAATTCTTCCCTGTGACACCAACAATTGGGCACATGTCCTCCTAAGGACACAAATGAAGATGTTCCTACCACTGCCACCAAGAATGGGGCATTGTTTTACTCCCACTGAATCCAGGACATTTTCTACTCCCATTGGCCTCAGTCCAACCCCCCCAAAGCCGGAAGGACAGTACACTGGTCATAGAAATACAGAAAGGAGCACCAGACCAAAACTGGATGAAAGTGCCCAAGATAATTTTAAATGTTGGTAAAAAAAAAAAAAAAAAGTCATACAAAAACCGTCAATGCGTTTTAAAGGACACCGCTTTCCCTTTCATCAGGGCTATATTAGAACCAGTTTTGAACTCTGTATATAGAGTAGAAACTTGACAACAGTAGCTTCTCCTTCATTGCTGTTCAGCAACTGCTGTCAAGTTGCTAGTCTATGAGGAGAGTTTAATACTGGTTTTGATCTAGATCTGATGAAAGGGGAGTGATGACCCTGAAACCCATTGACGGTCCATCCAAGTTTTAGCCAATGCTCAGCCCTGGTGAAGAGGAAATGGTGTTTCCCAACCTGAAATGCATTAGGATGTTTTATTATGACTTTTATTTAAAGAACAGTTAAGATTATATTTGGTCTGGTGCCTCTTTCTTTATTTTTATTGTCTCACGTAGAGATGGTTTGGCAATTAACATCCTGTCCGTATTGTTTGGTAAAATGTTTGTAAGGCCAATCTTATTTTTTTTTTTTGGATAGAGCTGGAAGGGGTTTAGAGCCCTAATCAGGTATTTGTTGCTTTATTTTTGTGCATAAGAAGTGCTACATCTCCTATAATAAGAGGTGTAGTGGGTAGCACTGTTGCCTAGCAGTAAAAAGGGTCACTGGTTCGAATCCCAACCAAGACACTGCCTGCCTGGAGTTTGCATGTTCTCCCTGTGCCTGCGTGGGTTTCCTCTGGGTACTACAGTTTCCTCCCACACTCCAAAGACATGCTGGTAGGTTAATTGGCTTCTCTAAATTGCCCCCAGTATATGAATGTGAGTTAGGGACCTTAGATTGTAAGCTCCTTGAGGGTAGGGACTGAGGTGAATGTACAATGTATATGTAAAACACTGCGTAAATTGACGGCGATATATAAGTACCTTAAAGCGGAGTTCCACCCAAAAGTGGAACTTACGCTCATCGGATTCCCCCCCCTCCGGTGTCACAATTGGCACCTTTCAGGGGGGATATAATACAGGTATCTGCACCCACTTCCGGGAATAGACTCCTGCGGGAGTCACGCCCCCTCCCGCACTCCCCCGCTGTCTCCTGGGAAAGACACAGGTCCCGGGAGAAAGCGGGGACCATTGAGAACGCGCAGTGCGACTCGCGCATGCGCAGTAGGGAACCGGGAAGTGAAGCCTGTTGTTCTGGTGACAACCATTCAAAAAGAGTTGTGGTATGGTTGAGCAATGGAGTGGGCCCACATCCCAAATAGTAGAGATAATGGAAAAAACTCCCACTTAGCGGGACTTTAGTGGAATGAAATCTATAACACACAGAATCCAACAAAAGAAGTATATAAAATTATACAAATGTATTTATTTAACAATGAGCAACAATAGAGGCCAATACGCATGAGTGTCAACACAAACACATATGGAATACAGAAAGCAATTGAAGTTCTAGAAAGGTCCCTGGACTACCGTGATGAGATCACCTCTGGAACTCCCCGCAGCCCAATCCCTTTGCTTTTTTTTAATTAAAGCTTTGATTGTTTGCACAGAAGACAGGCAATCCTTTTAAATCACTATTTGTTTCTGCTCTGAAAAGACCTGGATGTAGAACAATAGAACAACAAAGCAAAGGCTTCTACGATCTCCGCAAAGAGATGTCACTTCCCATCAATGTCTTATGTAAGGACTCCAGAACAACATACTCAAAAGGGGGCTGGGGAACTTTTTAGACTGGCATTTTTTTTAATCGAGTGAAGGAAACTTCAAACAACCGATCAATCAGCAAGGCTTCCTATAATGGGCACCCAACAGTAGAGTAGCTCAAGCCATAGAACAGTGGTCTCCAAACTGCGGCCCAGGGGCCGGATGTGGCCCTTTGCTTGCTTTTATTCCGGGCCCTTGGGGCACTGTTCCATCCACTGACGCCAACAACTGGGCATGTGTCCTCCTCAGGACCGCCATCAGGGGGGTACAGCCGATACAACTGTAAGGGGCTCCAGCAAGATGAAGACGTACATGTTGACGAAATCTGTTGCAAAAGCCACAAAAATTGTTTAAAACCAAGCAGCAATGTCCATCCAAGGATCCAAAAAGAACCGATGCTCACAAAGATGTACTAGCCCAGTGAAGACCAGGGAGACCAGGCAATATTGAACACCCCCCAAAAAGGCGGAAGCACACTGGGGGATGTATAAAGCGACCAAATCGCAATCTATGCAGAAAAAAAGGGGGAGGAAAATATGAAAAAACATAATAGAAAAAATAGATATACAGTAGCACAAAATATCCAAAAAATGGCAATAATATAATTCATATCTAAGTGCCAATAAGTCTATTATTACTTTTTAAATTTGCATGGACAACTGACATAGATGTCAAAAGCTCACCCAAATTTAAATCAAATCAATGCATACTGATGCTCTGATTTGATTTAAATTTGGGTGAGCTTTTGATATCTGTCAGTTATCCATGCAAATTTGAAAAGTAATAATAGACTAATTGGCACTTAGATATGGATTAATTATATTATTGAAATAAAATTATATTATTTTTTATATTATTAACTATATTATATTGCCATTTTTTGAAAATTGTGTGCTAAATCTATTAATCTATTTTTTCTATTATTTTTTTCATATCCCCCCCCCCCCCATTTTTTTTCTGCATAGATTGAGATTTGGTCGCTTTATACATCCCCCAGTGCGCCTCCGTCTTTTTGAAAGGCGTTCAATATTGCCTGGTCTCGCTGGTCTTCACTGATCTAGTACCATCTTTGTGAGGATCAGATCTTTTTTGGATCCTTGGATGGACATTGCTGCTTGGTTTTAAACAATTTTGTGGCCTCTGCATGTGTTTGCACAGATTTTTGTCAATATGGAAGTCTAAATCTGTCTAAACGACATAGGAACAAAGAGTGGTTGTATGTATTTTGTGATTTATTCATTCTTTGTTCATTTTATTATAGAAGTAATCTGCTCTAGTCATTTATACACCCCTAAAGAAAGAAGAAGTTTCTGAAACGCGTCGGTGTTGTCCATGGTACCTGCCATGGTGATCTCATCATGGTAGTCCAGTGACCTTTCTAGAACTTCAGTTGCTTTCTGTTTTCCATATCTTTTTTGTTGATACTCATGCATATTGGCCACTATTGTTACTCCTTTTTTTAACTCATTGTTAAATAAATAAATTTGTATAATTGCATATGCTTCTTTTGTTAGATTCTGTATGTTATAGATTTCATTACTTGGGCCACTAAAGTCCCACTAAGGGTGAGCTTTCTCCATTATTTCTGGTGACAACCAGGGCTTTCTCTCACTTTGAAGGGATTTCCTCTCACCTCCTGTTGTGGCTTTAGGACAGGAAGTGAAGAAGTTTCGCCAATGGGGGGACAGAGGGCAAAAATAAAAAAACTGACAGGTTATAACCCTCTATCTAAAATGAAAAGAAAAGTTTTTTTAGTTCTACTGCAATTAATATCCATTATTGTCAACAACTGTCTCATTGATCAAGCTGACTCGCTTCAGTGAAGCTTCTCACATGTACCAAAAGTACCCTCAAATGTAAAGGGGTCCTGGGAGAGATTGTAAAGGTTTGGTTTTTTTTTTTGGTTTTTTTAAATAACAAACAGGTCATACTTTCCCCCTCTGTGCAGTGGGTTTGGCACAGAATGGCCCCTGATCCTCCTCTTCTGGGGTCCCCCCGCAGCGCTCCTGGCTCCTCCTCTTCGGCGAGTGCCCCCCACGGAGAGCCGATTTTCAAGGGGGCACTCGTGTGGGCGCGCTTCTGAGTCCTTCTGCTGCGTCCATTGACACAGACTGCAGAACACTGCCCCGCCCCCTGGCTCCCATGTCACGGGATTTGATTGACAGCAGCGGGAGCCCATGGCTCCTGCTGCTATCAATCTATACAATGAGGACACGAGACAGCTGCTGTGCTCGTCGCTGGAATTATCTAGTTCAGGTAAGAAAAAAAGGGGGGGGGGTTTCTGTGGGGCAGCTGCAGCACAGAAGGTTTTTCACCCTAATGCATGGAACGCATTAAAGGGGTTGTAAACCCTCGTGTTTTTTCACCTTAATGCATCCTATGCATTAAGGTGAAAAAACACCTTGCAGTCACTGGCCCCCCAGCCCCCCCCCCCATTTTACTTACCTGAGCCCTGGAACTTCACCCAGCGGGTACGCGCTGTCTCTCTGCCCGGGGTTCTCGGCTCTTGATTGGATAGATTGATAGCAGCACAGCCATTGGCTCCCTCTGCTGTCAATCAAATCCAATGACGCAGGGGGCGGGGCCGAGTCATACATTCGGCGGCTATGGACGCTGAATGCTGAACTCGGGAGCACGCCCGCAAGGTAACCCCCTGGGAGAGTGTTTCTCCTAGGGGGTTATCTGATGTGGGAAGGAGCCGCGCGTGCCGCCGGGGGACCCCAGAAGACGAGATTCAGGGCCACTCTGTGCAAAATGAGCTGCACAGCGGAGGTAAGTATGATATGTTTGTTATTTAAAAAAAAACAAAAAACAAACAAACCCTTACAATCACTTGAAGGTGAAAAACCCTGAGACCTTACAACTCCTTTAACAATTACTAACACCGTAACATTTCTTTCTTTTTTTCACTTTTTGCCTGTTATTTAAACTTGAAAAATGAACTACTCGTGATGCAGATGTATTTCCAAAACATTTTATTTTCTGAAATTCTTCACCAAAAAAAAAAAAAAAAGCACTCTTTAAACTTTTAATTTTTCAATTTTGAAAGGAAACAAAAACATTTAAAAAAGTATATTGCTTAAATAAGACCCCTTTCCTGGTGCAAAAGAATTCACGGGGACTGGAGAGACAATGATCTATATATATATTTATCTTGGTATATATTATACAGCTCACAGTATGTATCAGATAAGTATAGACAATCTCTGGACTGGGAAATAACTGTACTGATATCAGTCAGTTCTTATAAAGGTTTTTTTCTTTTTTAATGGTAGAATTTCCTTATCTGGTTAGATGCAGGTTCCAACTTTAATCAGTTATTTGAAGTGATTTTTGAAATAAAATATTTATTTAGGTTCATCACTCTTTACCACTTGACCTCCGGAAGTTTTTTTTATTTTTTTTTTCCTGCTATAAACAAAAAAAAAAAGACAGACCAATTTTTTTTCCTTTCTGCTATAAAACATATCCGGAAAAAAAATCAAATTTCTTCATAAGTTTAGGCCAATATGTATTCTGCTACATATTTTTGATAAAAAAAAAAAAATCCCAATAAGCGTATATTGATTGGTTTGTGCAAAAAATTATAGCATCTACAAACTATGGGATATTGTTATTTTACTTATTTTTTTTATTAGTAATTGTGGCGATCAGCGACTGCGGTATTGCGGCGGACTTTTTCACACATTTCGGGGACCAGTGGCACTAATACAGTGATCATTGCTAAAAATATTCACTGTCACTGTACTAATGACACTGGCTGGGAAAGGGCGAGCAAAGGGTTAACAGTGTGCCTAGTCAGTGTTTTAGTGTACTGTGGGGGATGTTTTTACTAGGGGAAGACATGGATCCTTGTCCGTGCTTTGCAAGAACACAGGATCCATTGCCTTCCCTCCTGCCAGAACAGCGATCTGCCTTGTTTACAGAGTTCTGTCTCTGTGGCTGATGATCGGCGGGTGCCGGCGGACATTGAGTCTGCGGTCCCCGCCGATCGGCTCCCGCTGTGTGTAATCACAGCAGGAGCGAGCCGCCCCCCCTACCCGGCAGTGCAGGATTACATATATTTATATACGTGATCCTGAGCACAGCAACCACCCTGTAGTAGTAAAACTAAAGTGGTGCATGTCTAGCTACAAGAAATGTAAAAAAAAAAATGCTGGTATTGCACAGTTATATATTTTTTTTTCAGGGGAATTCATAAAGCGGATCTTTAAAATTCCATCGTCCTTCCAAATGACAAATATCGGTGCGAGCAGCAGATTTGTGTACCTGCTATACACAGGTACATGAATTTGGGGCAAGCACCATGTGCAGAGGAGCACTGGGGACTGGTCCACACCGGTGTTCTGCCGAGAAAGTTCCCCTCGGCGGATAAGGACCCACCTGTACTGCGCAAGCACAGCGCTTGTGCAGTACAAGCCGCCAGAAATAGCCGAAGCTGAATAGCTGTAAGTCAGATGTACACGGCGCCTGTAACAGGGCCCCTCGCTACGTTTGCCACGCTTTGGGCACGGCCTCACTTCGCTCGGCACTTTTTTATTCTACCTCGATGTCCACTTGGATGGTGCGGCTTGAACCTGGACTCAGGGCGCAGGCGCCATGTACAGCTGACTCAAGGTTTTCAGCTTCGGCTATTTTCGGCGGCTCCGTAGTCATTTGTACTGAGCAAGCGCTGCGCCTGCGCAGTACAGGGGGGTCCTTATCCGCCGGGGGGAACTTTCTCGGCAAGACACCGGCACTCCGAACTCAGGGCCGGTTCACACCAGAACTTGGCCTGGGAGAAGCGCGTTTTGTAAGCATTTCCTGTGCAGCGTTTGAACGCACTTGCCCTTGCGATTTGCATGCAGGTGCCAATGTATTGTTTACAGCACCACAAAGCAGATTGCAAATGCAGTGTGCTTGTGGGCACCAAATTCCATGGTACCACAGTACCATGCTTTATGGTGCAGTGCGTTTTTTTTTTTTTTTTTTTAAAGTAGACTTTTTTTCGTGGTCCAGTGCATTTTTCAGCTTATTCAAATAAATGGGTTGTTAAAAAAAAAAAAAACAGCAAGGAAACCACTCCAGAACGTCATTGTTCCTGTGTGAACCGGCCCTCGGTGCAGCTTAGGTCCTTCCAACCAAATGCTGCTGTCACAGACAGCGCAGCGACCAAGGAGTTTTGTGGCCTTAGCCTGATGGGGATTTAGAGACACAATTTCCTCCTCTGGCCTTAGGTGATTGACAGCAGGCAGTGGCCAGATCCATAGCCAATAGACAGCCTGCTATTGGCTTTAGGACCTGCCTACTGTCAATCACAAGGATAGTGCAGACCTAATGAAAAACTAGTGCCTCAGCTTCCCCACCACGTTCCGCCCTCTGTCTTTTACTGATTGCTATAAGACTGTTGACTGTGAAGCCGACAATGTCATTGCGGCTCTGCTACACAGCATACAGAGACAGGCACTCTGCACGCCAGGCTAGCCCTGGTCTTAAAGCGGAAGGAAACCCATCCATTTAACCGTTTCAAATAACAGTTACATTTCCAGCACGTGCCGGGAATGTAACCCTCCCATTGGTTGTGCTCTCAACCAAACCATCCAATGGCTGGTGTCATAACTGATCACATGGGCAGCATCATGGCAGTTGTAGATTAAACAGAGGCCAAGATGGCGGCCTCCTTGGCTGAAAACGATAGGAGGGTTTACTTCCACTTCTAAAGTGGTTCTAAAGGCAGTAGGTGCATTTTATGCATTAAAGCGGAGTTCCACCCAAAAATGGAACTTCCGCTTTAAGGGAGGTGACCCCCTGGCATGTCATTTTTTTTTTGGGGGGGGAGCCGGTACCCTCTTTTTAGAGGGTCCCAGCTCCCACTTCCTCCTGGCGCACCGCGGCACCGGAAGGGAGATCACCTGTCCCCTCCCTCCCTCTTAGCAATCATCTGGGACATGTCACAGGTCCCAGACGATTGCCTGGCCAGTCGCGGCGCGGCTTGCGCATGCGCAGTGGGTGCCCGGCTGTGAAGGCATAGCCAGGCGCCCACAGTTACTTACAATGCCGGCGCCACAGAGAGGAGAGGGAGATGAGCGGGGCTTCGTTCCCCCCGCATCGTTGGACCCTGGGACAGGTAAGTGTCCAATTATTAAAAGTCAGCAGCTGCAGTATTTATAGCTGCTGACTTTTTACATTTTTTTATCTTTAAGCAGAACTCCGCTTTAAGACCATAAAAAAAAAACCTTCTGTGTGCAGCAGCCCCCCTAATACTTGCCCAAGCCCCATCTCGATCCAGCAATGTTTCACGAGAGACTCTGCTATCCAGGGCCCTCCCTCCTGATTGGCTGAGACACACTGCGTCATTGGCTCCCGCTGCTGTCAAAGTCAGTGAGCCAATAAAAAGAGAGAGGGGGTGGGGCCAAGCCGCGGCTCCGTGTCTGAATGGACACACAGAGCAGCTGCTCGGGCTCGGGTGCCCCCATAGCAAGCTGCTTGCTGTGGGGGCACTCGGCCGGGAAGGAGGGGCCAGGAGAGTCGGTGAGGGACCAGAGACGAGGATCTGGGGCCCCTCTGTGCAAAACCATTACACAGAGCAGGTAAATATAACAGGTTTGTTATTTTTAAACAAAAAAAAATACAAGACTTTAGTATCACTTCATCCAGTTTTGTTATCTACGAGCTGGAGGGTATTAGGCCCCTTTCAGACGAGGCGGACTCCGTTTCTACGGAGCCCGCCTCGGTCCGCCGGCTCAGCGGGAGATCTGTCCGCTGATCTCCGCTGAGCCGGCGGATGACAGGTCCCTCTCTGCTCACTGAGCGGGGAGGGGCTTGTCAGGCGCCGCTGCCGCCTATGGAGGGATCGGACGAAAACGGACAGCGTGTCCGCTTTCGTCAGATCTTACCCGATCCGATCCGCCAGCGACGGACCTGGACGTAGAGCCATCCGTCTGCTCTCCAGCGGATCGGACGGGGTCGGATGTCAGCGGACATGTCTCCGCTGACATCCGACGCTCCATAGGCTAACATGGATCGCCCGTTCAGGTCCGCCGTCAAAACTGACAGGTGGACCTGAACGGTCCGATCGTGTGAAAGGGGCCTTATTGTTGAATTTAGTGGAGCCGTAACCATTTTGTAAAAGCGCCGCTATGAAAACTACCTGAATCTGACACACGTTGGTAAAGCTACTTGAAACTGGCGGCAGGGGTTTTTTTTAATCCGGGGCTTTACCAATAGGAAAGCAGTGAAAGGACTTTATTGAATTCTCCTCTGTATTTTAAGGAGCCTGATTTCTCCTTGCAAGCCTCCCAAACCGGATCTGTCTGACTGAAATCAAAAGAGATTTTTAAGCCTTTAATGTTAAGAAACACAGTGCTCATGGTCGACTAAGACCATGTGATTTGGGCCGCCTAGGCTTAAGGGTAACATGAGGGTGCTTGGAATTTATTGATTTTTTTTTTTTTCCTGTGGTGTCCTCTAGGTGTGTAACGCATCAAGACTGCGCACCAGGAAAGGGGTGATGTCATCACATTTAATAAGACCTGGCTCAGAACGGGTGCGGAGACACGAATATCCTCAAGCGGATAATGGAGCTGCCTCGGAAGTTAACCACGGTGTTCACAGAGACCATTTCCAGGTCCAATATTACATCACGCGGCCCTTTGATTGGTCGCGTCAACACCAGAGTGGCACTGATGGGGCCTGTTTGCTGTAAGGAAAAAAAAAAAAAAAAAAAGAAATAGGTCAGCTTAGGACAAATAAAACACAAAGATTAAAATATATTTACTTTGCTACTTGGTCAGATTATATGATACCAATCAGGATAACAGATGCCCAGAATCTCCCCCAGGCAGAGCTACATCTCTCACAATTGTTAAATGTCAAATAAAAAAAATACTATGATGGGCAGACAAATGATCCCCTTAACCACTTTGTGCCTAAGGCTCCGTTCACACCTGAGCGATTCGAATTGCGGGTGTAATCCTAGGGAGTGATTCTAACTGTGGGGGGGGCTGTGTGTGACACTACACTGATCACAGGGAGCTATGATCAGTGACACTGTCACTAGGCAGAACGGGGAGATGCTTGTTTACGTTAGCACCTCCCCGTTCTTCCTCACCGTGAGACGATCGGGGGTATCCCTGCGGACATTGGGACCCGCGATCACGGACGCGCGTGCAAGCCGCCTCTTAAAGGGCAACGTACAGGTACGTTAATCTGCCTGTACGTGCCCTTCTGCCGCAGTATATCTGCATGAGCCGGTCGGGAAGCGGTTAAAGAAAAACTGGCCAAAAATAGTAAAAAAAAAAAAAATGTATTTTTTTAAATGTAGCTGTATATTTCTTGCTATTATCATCATAATTTACCACCAAAGAATAAGCCAAAATTCTCCTGCTCCTGACGATCGTAGGGATACCACTTATCTGTAAGTTGTTGTTTGTACCCGTAGTACACCCCAGAAACAATAATGCGTATTTTTTTTTTCTAATCCTGCAAAAAACACACTGATACAGTACTAATTAAAAAAATAAAATTTTATTCTACCCCAAATTTGCTGACCTTGACCCGGACACTAATCCAGGCAAACCTAGATCTTGTCATTTTTTTTTTTTATTTTTTTTTTTTATTTGATATTATTTATTTATTTTTTTTACACGCTGTGGTTTTGTTTACATTTTCCTCTCCTGCAAGGAGAGGAAGATACAATGTATCTATCTTTTCATTCTGAAGAGGAAATAAACCCAGGGACAGGCTCACAGTGACTGATCACTGTGATAGCCAATCATAGGCTATCACACTGATCAGGTGACCCAGAACCCGACAGTCCCGGGTGCCGATCGTTGGTGACAGCCCATGCAGCACGCTCCCAGCAAATAGGGAGATATGTATATATGCGGCCCCACTGAAAAAAAAAAAAAAAAAAAAAGCCCACTTCCTTTAGGCATATATGTTACATCGGCAGGAAAGGGGGTTAACCATTAACTGGAAGGATATTTCGTCTGCTAAAGCACCATGTATCGAACAATTGCCTTTTTTTTTTTTAAGTTACAATATTAGTCTTCTCATTGGAGAAGAGACTAAAGTAATGCTCCCTCTTGCCTGCAGCAGACTGACGACAACATCTCAGCCTAGGCAAAGTTTTTGACTGGAGCTCAAGGATGACTTTTTAGTGATAAAAAAAAAGTCTTTATAAAATACTGTATATTGTAGCATGTCAGGAATGGATCAAATTTACAAAATATGCAAAGTGAGTGAACAGAAGAAAAATATAAATCAAATTAATATTTGGTGTGACTACCAAATCGGCATCAGTCCTTCTCTAGGTACACACAGGGCCTGTGCACACAGTCTTTGAAGGAACTTGGCAGCTAGGTTGTTATAGACATTTTGGAGACCTGAGCACAGATCTTCTGTGGATGTAGGCGGCCTCAAATCCTTTTGTTCCTTTATGTAATCCCAGGACTCCTTGTTTGTTCTTTATGCTAAAGATTATTATTATTATACAGGATTTAATTAGCGCCAACAGTTTACACAAGGCTTTACAACATAAGGGCAAACCGCACAATTACAATACAGGAGGAATTAAAGGGCCCCGCTCGTTAGCGCTTACAGTCTAGAAGGGAGGGTCAAGTGATACAAAAGGTAATAACTATAGGGGATGGGCTGATGGAGAAAAAGCAAAAAAAAAAAAAGTACAGTTGTTAGGTGGGGGCAGGACAGGCTTCTCTAAAGAGATGAGTTTTCCGGAATCGTTTAAAAGTGGACAGAGTAGGAGATAGACTGACAGATTGGGGTAGGGAGTTCCAGAAGAGTGTTTCTCAACTCCAGTTTTTAGGGCACCCCAACAGGTCACGTTTTCAGGATTTCCCTCAGATGAAATTGCTGTGGTAGTTACTGAGGCAGTGAAACTGATCAACTCACCTGTGCAAAGTAATGGAAAGCCTGAAAACATGACCTGTTGGAGTGCCTTGAGGACTGGAGTTGAGAAACACTGTTCCAGAGGATGGGAGAGGCTCTGGAGAAGTCCTGGAGGCCAGCATGGGAGGAGGTGACAAGTGAACTAGAGGGCAGGAGGTCTTGGGAGGAACGAAAAGAATGATTTGGTTGGTATTTTGAGACTAGGTTAGTGATGTAGCTGGGGGGGGCCGAGTTGTGGATGGCTTTGTAAGTTATTGTTAGTATTTTGAATTTAATTTGTTGGGTGAGCAGGAGTCAGTGGAGGGACTGGCAGAGAGCAGTAGAAGACATGAGTCAGTTGGTAAGGTTAATGAGTCTGGCGGCAGCATTCATGATGGACTGAAGGGGGGGGATTGCCTATGTAAAGGTAAGCCAATGAGGAGGGAGTTGCAGTAATCGAGGCGAGAAATAACCAGGGAGTGAATTGAATTAGAAGCTTTGTGGTGTCTTTGGTTAGGAAGGGGCATATCTTGGAAATGTTGCGGTGGTTGAGGCTGCAAGCTTTAAACAGTGATTGATTGTGGGTCGAAAGGATAGGTCAGAGTCCAGGATTACACCTAGAACCTTGGCATGTGGGGACGGGTTGATAGTTGAGCCATTGATTTTTACAGATTAGACAGGCGAGAAGGCACGTGGGGTGGAAATATTACGAGCTCGGTTTTGGATAGGTTGAGTTTGAGGAAGTGGTCTGGACAGATATGCCTGTTAGTAAATTAGTGATGCGTGAGGAGACTGATGGAGGGAGCTGAGGGGTAAAGAGATAGATTTGAGTGTCATCAGCATAGAAACGGTATTTAAAACCACACATTTTTTTTTTTATCATTGCATTTTAGTCTAAATATGAGATCTGATGTCTTTTTGACCCCAGATCTCATATTTAAGAGGTCTTGTCATGCTTTTTTTCTATTACAAGGGATGTTTACATTCCTTGTAATAGGAATAAAAGTGACACAAAAAAAGAAACAGTGTAAGAATAAAAGGTAAAATAAATAAGAAAAAAAAATGTTTTAAATGCGCCCCGTCCCGACGAGCTCGCGTGCAGAAGCGAACGCATGCGTGAGTAGCGCCCGCATATGAAAATGGTGTTCAAACCACACATGTGAGGTTTTGCCGCGATCGGTAGAATGAGAGCAATAATTCTAGCCCTAGACCTCCTCTGTAAATCAAAAGATACAACCTGTAGAATTTTTTAAACGTCGCCTATGGAGATTTTTAAGGGTAAAAGTTTGTCGCCATTCCAAGAGCCGGCGCAGTTTTGAAGCGTGACATGTTGGGCATCCATTTACTCGGCGTAACATTATCTTTCACAATATAAAAAAAAATTTGGCTACTTCTACTGTTGTGTTATTTTTTAATTCAAAAAAGTGTATTTTTCCCAAAAAAAGTGTGATTGTAAGACCGCTGCGCAAATACGGTGCGACAGAAAGTGTTGCAACGAGCGCCATTTTATTCTCTAGGGTGTTCGAAAAAAAATGTATGTTTGGGGGTTCTAAGTAATTTTCTAGCAAAAAAAAAATGCTTTTAACTTGTAAACAACAAATCTCTGAAAGAGGCTCGGTCCTTTAGGTGGTTAAGAACACCATTGATCGGACAACATTAAGAACTGTAGATGCTGTGGTTGGCCAAGGAAACTTAATTCAGCAGATTAAAGACACATCATGCTTACTTCCCTTCCACATCGGAAGATGTCCAAGCAGTGCCATCAGCACAAAGATGGTGGAAACCAATGAGACCCAGGTACCCACCATCTACTGTCCAGGGAATTCTGGCCAGAGATGGTCATCATGGAAGAACTGAAGCCAAAAATCCATACCTTCGATGTGGAAGCAAGGCTAAGTGGCTCAACTATGCAGGAAAACATAGGAACTGAGGTGCAAAAAAACAGCAGCGGGTGCTCTGGACTGATGAGTCAAAATGTGAAATATTTGGCTGTAGCAGGAAGCAGCTTGTTGGCGAAGAGCTGGAGAGTGGTATAATAATGAGTGTCTACAGGCAACTGTGAAGCATGGTGGAGGTTCCTTGCAAGTTTGGGGCTGCATTTCTGCAAATAGGGTTGAAAATTTGGTCAGGATCAACGGTGTCCTCAATGCTGAGAAATACAGGCAGATATATATCCATCGTGCCATACCATCAGGGAGGGGTGTGATTGGCCCCAAACTTATTCTGCAGCAGGACAACGACCCCAAACATACAGTCCAATGTCAATAAGAACTATCTTCAGCATAAAGGACAAGGAGTCCTGGAAGTGATGGTTTGGCACCCACAGAGCCCTGATCTCACCATCATGGAGTCTGTCTGGGATTACGTGAAAAACGGAAGGATGTGAGGCAGGCGACATCCATAGAAGATCTGGGTGGTCGCACCAAATACTGATTGGATTTGGATTTCTCTTCAGTTCATTTACTTTCCATTTTTTTAATTGATTAAAAATAAACTATTAAAAACGTAGTATAGTACTTTATTTACACACACCGATCAGTGATAGCTTTATGACCACCCACCTAATACTGAGTAGGTTACCCTTACCTCCAAAGCAGCCCTGACCCATCATGGCCTGGACTCCACTAAACCTCTGAAGGTATGCTGTAGTATCTGGCACCAAGCCGTCTGTAGCAGATCCTTAATTCCTCCAAGTTGTGAGGTGGGGGCTCCATGGATTGGACTTGTTTTTCCAGCCCACAGATGCTCAATTGGATTGAGATCTGGAGAACTTGAAGGCCGAGTCAACAGGCCAGAACACTGTAGAACCCTCTACCATTAGGTAGGTGCTAGTAAGGGGGTTTTACTAGGAACTGTCAGCACAGGAAAATTTAGGCAGGCCTATGCTGCAAGCTAGGCCTGTCTGTTTTGAACTGGGGGCTGGGAGTGGTCAGAGTAGCAGTGCGTGTGAACACCTATGCTCTAGATCTGAGGCGCCTCCCCATGCTTCCAGGGAGAATATTCTGGAAGAGGGGTAGGGCCTAGAACTGGAGTGGCAGGCAGCTCATGTGGGAGCCCTGACCAATCCCCAATTGGTATTGGCATGGGGCGGGCATGCTATATAAGCTGAGGTGATATGCCACTGGGGGGAGAAGTCGGCTGAGTGAAGTGGAGAATGGCATGCTAGGCAGCAGCAGGAGGGCACCCCCACCTGGGGGGGGGGGGGTGCCGATCGCAGGAGGAGGCCCATGGAGAGCTGTGATGGAGCTTTGCCTCTACACGGTCATTGGCAGTGTCTTTACCATCACACGGTCGTTAGTAAAGAACTCCTGAAGCAGAGGGGCAGGTGAAGCTATTGGAACGCAAGGTCCAGTCAAGTTCTCCATCAGGGACTCAGGGCAGAGGAAGGTCGGTGGGTGTTACCACAGTGGAGGGCTGGAGGTGCCAGGAAGTCTGTGAGGGAACTTTGCTTCTACAGAGTCAATAGCAAAGTCTTCATTATTTACACGGTGAATTATGAGGAGTCTTGGGTCAGAGGAGAGACTGTGGGGATCTGTGTCAAATCGATGTGGCCTGAGGGCACAAGGTTTGCAAGTTGGGCTGGCTGGGATCAGTAGTCCACCGTCTTAAGAACTGCTTTAAACTATTAGGCCTCCGGGGAGAGGTACTGCAGGCCTCAAGCCTAGTAGCAGCGAGCAAACAGAGCCTGCAGGGAGGATTTATTCAGAGTGGGTTTTCCTTGCTCCATAGGAGAAGATGTGGCATTACTTCAAGTCAGAAATAAGTTTGTGCAGGAGGGGAGAAATTCTGGGAACATTATTCATACACGGTAAAGAGTAATGTCTCCATTCTTCAAACGGTGATGAATGGGGAACTCTTGGAAGAAATGCTCTGCAGGAGCTGAGCAGAGGAGGAGCAACGGTCTGCAAGGAAATGCAGGAGGAAGAGTCATTGCAGTTACAGATGCACATCATATCTCCTGGCTCTAACAATAGACTAATTTTGATAAACTTCTAAAATATGATGGCGAATCGAAGTATACCATGGGCATCCCATATACCCTTTCCCAGGGGCGTTGCTAGGGGGTGGCTTTTGGGGCTATAGCCCCGAATCTGAGGCCAATAGCCCAGAGTCTCTGCAGGGGTCCCCAAGGGGAGGGGAGGCTCTCTGGGGTTCCTTATGTAAGTGGGGGGCTCTCTGGGGACCCTGATTTTAAGGCCTAGGCTCTCTAGGGACCCAGATTTAAGGGGGAGGCTCTCTGGGGACCCTAATGTAAGGGGGCCTCTCTGGGAACCCTGATGTAAGTGCAGGGGGCCCTCTGGGTACCCCGATGGAAGGGGGAGGCTCTCTGGGTACCCCGATGGAAGGGGGAGGCTCTCTGGGTACCCCGATGGAAGGGGGAGGCTCTCTGGGTACCCCGATGGAAGGGGGAGGCTCTCTGGGTACCCCGATGGAAGGGGGAGGCTCTCTGGGTACCCCGATGGAAGGGGGAGGCTCTCTGGGTACCCCGATGGAAGGGGGAGGCTCTCTGGGTACCCCGATGGAAGAGGGAGGCTCTCTGGGTACCCCGATGGAAGGGGGAGGCTCTCTGGGTACCCCGATGGAAGGGGGAAGCTCTCTGGTTACCCTGATGGAAGGGGGAGGCTCTCTGGGTACCCTGATGGAAGGGGGAGGCTCTCTGGGTACCCCGATGGAAGGGGGAAGCTCTCTGGGTACCCCGATGGAAGGGGGAGGCTCTCTGGGTACCCCGATGGAAGGGGGAGGCTCTCTGGGTACCCCGATGGAAGGGGGAGGCTCTCTGGGTACCCCGATGGAAGGGGGAGGCTCTCTGGGTACCCCGATGGAAGGGGGAGGCTCTCTGGGTACCCCGATGGAAGGTGGAGGCTCTCTGGGTACCCCGATGGAAGGGGGAGGCTCTCTGGGTACCCTGATGGAAGGGGGAGGCTCTCTGGGTACCCTGATGGAAGGGGGAAGCTCTCTGGTTACCCTGATGGAAGGGGGAGGCTCTCTGGGTACCCTGATGGAAGGGGGAGGCTCTCTGGTTACCCTGATGGAAGGGGGAGGCTCTCTGGGTACCCTGATGGAAGGGGGAGGCTCTCTGGGTACCCTGATGGAAGGGGGAAGCTCTCTGGGTACCCTGATGGAAGGGGGAGGCTTTCTGGGTACCCTGATGGAAGGGGGAGGCTTTCTGGGTACCCTGATGGAAGGGGGAGGCTCTCCGGGTACCCTGATGGAAGGGGGAGGCTCTCTGAGGACCCTGATGTAAGGTGATGTAAGGGGGGGCTCTCTGGGGACCCTGATGTAAGCGGGGGGCTCTCTGGGTATATATATATATATATATATATATATATATATATATATATATATATATACATACATACATACACCCACACGTATATTACTGTATATACATGTGTATGCCCGCCCAAGCGTATGACTTTCTTTACTACGCTGCTATGGGCTCTAGCCCCAGATCTTTTGTAGACCTAGCAACGCCCCTGCCCTTTCCCATCCAAGTTGTACCCCCCTCAATAAAACAAAAACAAAACTAGCAAAAGGACTGTTCATTGTCTTTGAAAGTGATGTGTGGAAGTCTGGCAGTGGGGTGAATTGGTGGATTGTTTGTTACTAGGCAACTACACCGCTGCACCACCTTCATTGCTTCTTGGTCCAGTTCTGATGCTCACGTGCCCATTGTAGGTGCTTTAGGGTGCAGACACGGGTCATCATGGTCACCCTGACCAGTCTGCGGCTACAAAGCCCCATACACAACAAATTGTGATGCTCTGTGTCTTCAGACACCTTTCTATCAGAACCAGCATTATCTTTTTCATCCATTTGAGCTCCAGTAGCTCTTCTATTGGAGAACAAGGTCCAGCCTTCCCTCTCCACATGCATCATTGAGGCTTGGCTGCCCATAACTATGTCACTGGTTGGCTAGAATTCCTTCCTTGGACCACTTTTGGTCAGTCCCGACCACTGCAGACCAGGAACACCCCCCCACAAGAGCTGTAGTTTTAGAGTTGCTCTGGTCGTCTATTACAATTTGGCCATCACAATTGCTCAAATCCTTACGCTTTTGATCATTTTTTCTGCTCTCAAGACAGTAAAGTGTTTGTTACTCCAGCATTTCATATTCCTTATATTTGCCTGCTGTACCATGTACTAGTAAGAAAAAAAAGTCTCCTGTTCTCTTTGTGTTGCTTCCTTTATGTGAAATCCCCTGGGCATCCTGTAAGTCCCTGTGCTTTCCTATTAGAAACTGACCACACTGAGCAGGAGAGCACAGCGTGGTCAGTCCTCTAGCTATGCTGGGAACTCAGCCTGCTCTCCTCCAATGATCAGACTTCCCCTGACATGCCCACCCCACCCCATGCCACCCACATAGCCATTCACTGGGAAGATCAGTGTGCTGTTGCTTCTTCTCCCCCCCCCCCCCCCAGCTCTTATGCAGCTGAGAATAGAGGGAGCGTGATCACTTCTGAAAGAAATAATAAAAAAAATTATAAATACCTTCCCCCCCCCCCTTTTTTTTATAACTATTCACAAATGTTTTGCCTTTCATTTCAATTTTAAACAGAATGGGTTTTTTTTACAAAGTGATCATTTACAATCACTTTAACGTCTGGGACAACATGTTCACTTTCTGCCTAATTTGTCCCACCCACTTCCAGATGCCATTGTAACGAGATAATCGATGTTATTCACTTTACATGTCAGTGGTCAGAATGTTATGGCTGATCGGTGTATACTACCCTGTTTCCCCGAAAATAAGACCTAGCGTGATTGTCAGTAATGGCTGCAATATAAGCCCTACCCCCCAAATAAGCCCTACCCTGAAAATAAGACCTACAAGGACTTTAACTAGGCCTTATTTGGGGATAGGGCTTATATTGCAGCCATCACCGACAATCGCGCTAGGTCTTATTTTCGGGGAAACAGGGTATATAACTGACAGAGGTGTATGAATCGGATACATGGCTGGAAAGAATTACAAAACCTCTGCCAGATAGAAAAAAAAAATCACATTCAAGTCTCTAGTTTTTTGGATTAGTGGTAATTTTATTTATTTTTTTTTAACCCCTTGCCGGCCGCCCTATAGCACATTTACTGTTACAGGGCAGCTGCGTGGGATTACATATATACGTGATCCCACATGTGGCTCGCTCAAGCTGCGATTCTACACAGCGGGTGCTGATCAGCGGGTCCCGTGGACCTGATGTCCTCTGGCACCCGCTGATCGTTCGGTACACTGACAGAATGGCAGTCAGCCTATGTAAACAAAGCAGATTGTCGTTCTGTCAGTACGGAAGGCATGGATCCGGTGTTCCTGTAAAGCAGGAACACAGATCCATGTCTTCCCCTAGTAAAAGCACCTCCCTCCCCCCACTACACTGAAACACAGTGCAGGCACGCAGTTAACCCTTTGATTGCCCCTGCTGTTAACCCCTTCCCAGCCAGTGTCATTAGTACAGTAACAGTGCATTTTTTTTTTTTAGCACTGATCACTGTATTAGTGTCAGTTAGGTGTGCGATTTGTCTGCCGCAACATCGCAGTCCCGCTATAAGTCTCTGACTTACTAGTAAAAAATAAAAATTCCATAAATATATCCCATAGTTTTTACACGCTATAACTTTTGCGCAAACCAATAATTAATTAGATTTTTTACTGGATATGTTTTTATAGCAGAAAGTTAAAAAAAAATATATATATATAGTCATTTTTTATTATATATCTAGATATCTCTCTCTCTCTCTCTCTATATATATCTACAGGTAAAAGCCAGTAAATCCGAATATTTTGAAAAACTTGATTTATTTCAGTAATTGCATTCAAAAGGTGTAACTTGTACATTATATTTATTCATTGCACACAGACTGATGCATTCAAATGTTTATTTCATTTAATTTTGATGATTTGAAGTGGCAACAAATGAAAATCCAAAATTCCGTGTGTCACAAAATTAGAATATTACTTAAGGCTAATACAAAAAAGGGATTTTTTAGAAATGTTGGCCAACTGAAAAGTATGAAAATGAAAAATATGAGCATGTACAATACTTAATACTTGGTTGGAGCTCCTTTTGCCTCAATTACTGCATTAATGCGGCGTGGCATGGAGTCGATGAGTTTCTGGCACTGCTCAGGTGTTATGAGATCCCAGGTTGCTCTGATAGTGGCCTTCAACTCTTCTGCGTTGTTGGGTCTGGCATTCTGCATCTTCCTTTTCACAATACCCCACAGATTTTCTATGGGGCTAAGGTCAGGGGAGTTGGCTGGCCAATTTAGAACAGAAATACCATGGTCCGTAAACCAGGCACGGGTAGATTTTGCGCTGTGTGCAGGCGCCAAGTCCTGTTGGAACCTGAAATCTCCATCTCCATAGAGCAGGTCAGCAGCAGGAAGCATGAAGTGCTCTAAAACTTGCTGGTAGACGGCTGCGTTGACCCTGGATCTCAGGAAACAGAGTGGACCGACACCAGCAGATGACATGGCACCCCAAACCATCACTGATGGTGGAAACTTTACACTAGACTTCAGGCAACGTGGATCCTGTGCCTCTCCTGTCTTCCTCCAGACTCTGGGACCTCGATTTGTAAAGGAAATGCAAAATTTGCTTTCGTCAGAAAACATGACTTTGGACCACTCAGCAGCAGTCCAGCTCTTTTTTTCCTTAGCCCAGGTGAGACGGTTTTCGCGCTGTTTCTTGGTCAACAGTGGCTTGACACGAGGTATGCGGCAGTTGAAACCCATGTCTTTCAAGCGTCTCTTGGTGGTGGATCTTGAAGCACTGACTCCAGCAGCTGTCCACTCCTTGTGAATCTCCCCCACATTTTTGAATGGTTTTTTTTCACAATCTTGACTAGGGCGCGGTGATCCCTATCGCTTGTACACTTTTTCTGACCACAGTTTTTCCTTCCCTTTGCCTCTCTATTAATGTGTTTGGACACAGAGCTCTGAGAACAGCCAGCCTCTTCAGCAATAACCTTTTGTGTCTTTCCCTCCTTGTGCAATGTGTCGATGGTCGCCTTTTGGACAGCTGTCAAATCTGAAGTCTTCCCCATGTTTGTGTAGGCTTCAGAACTGGACTGAGAGACCATTTAAAGCCCTTTGCAGGTGTTTTGAGTTAATCAGCTGATTAGTTTGTGGCACCAGGTGTCTTCAAAATGTAACCCTTACACAATATTCTAATTTTGTGACACACGGAATTTTAGATTTTCATTTGTTGCCACTTCAAATCATCAAAATTAAATGAAATAAACATTTGAATGCATCAGTCTGTGTGCAATGAATAAATATAATGTACAAGTTACACCTTTTGAATGCAATTACTGAAATAAATCAAGTTTTTCAAAATATTTCAATTTACTGGCTTTTACCTGTATATATATATATATATATATATATATATATATATATATATATATATATATATATATATATATATATATATATATATATACAAAGCCGGGATGTATATATATACTAAATACACTGCAGCTAACTGAATCAACTGCCTGCCTGAAGTATATTAGAAACAGAACAGCAGGAACGGTCTGCAGTGAGATCTAGATAAACTGGATGCAATGGATATATATATATATATATATATATATATATATATATATATATATATATATATATATATATATACATATATATATATATACCAGCCTGACTGTATATATATATATATATATATATATATATATATATATTAAATACACTGCAGCTAACTGAATCAACTGCCTGCCTGAAGTATATTAGAAACAGTACAGCAGGAACGGGCTAAACTGTATGCAGTGGATATATATATATATATATATATATATATATATATATATATATATATATATATATATATATATATACCAGTCTAACTGTATATATATATTAAATACACTACAGCTAACTGAATCAACTGCCTGCCTGAAGTATATTAGAAACAGTACAGCAGGAACAGTCTGCAGTGAGATCTAGCTAACTGAATAAACTGCCTGCTCAAAGTAAATTAAATGACATTCTCTCTCTTTCTCTCTCTCTCTCTCTCTCTCTCTCTCTCTCTCTCTCTCTCTCTCTCTCTCTCTCTCTTTCTCTCTCTCTCTCTCTCCGCCAGCAACACACTACACAAGGCCGATGTGCAGGCGGCCTTATATAGTGTGGGGTGTGGACTTAACCCCCTGAGCCATAATTGGCCAAAGGCACCCTGCCAATTATGGCTCTGTTTACTGACGGCGCTGTGATTGGCCAAAGTATGCGGGTCATAGTGCATGCTTGGCCAATCATCAGCCAGCAATGCACTGCGATTACGCAGTGCATTATGGGGCATGACGCGCCACTCGAATTTGGCACGGACGCCCCATAATGTTCGATCTTCGTCGAACAGCCGATGTTCGACTCGAACTCGAAGTTCATCCCTAGTCATGAACCTCTCCTCCCTCCACATCCTCAGGTTGTGGTGTGGTTACTTTCCTTCTTTAGGAGGTTGGGGGTCCCTGGTGTCCTCTGATGTCCCGAGTCTTTTCTCCCCTATGTGAATAAAAAAACGGTATACTTAGCACACAGATATTTGAGGCAAGAAATAGGAATATGAAACATTGAAGTGTCGTACAATTGTCTGTTTTGGCAGAGTTCCAAGCTGAAGACATGCTTTTTTCCCTTTCTTCAATCTGGAATACTTACCTTTTTTGGTATAGTTTCCCACATGGAAACTCCCCTAGTATCCACTGGAGCACCTGTGTGGGACACCCTAAAAAGGGTGTTCTGGTGTCCCACACTAGTGCTCCTGCGTCCAGATGTGTAAACAGCTGCTGAGTGTCCTCTCCTTACACTGAATCAAGTTTGCATTTCACTCTAGTTACAAACCCATCTAGATAACAAACTTCTTTTGATACAAATAGGCCTGAACAAATGTTGTTAACCTGCACTTGCAAAAAACATTGTATTAGTGGTCGAACTAACGATGTTTACTACGAACGATTACAGTGCCCACGAACCTGAAACTTGCCATTTTAAATGCCATTTTAAACTTTACAACAGTAAAGAAAAGCACATGGAGCAGTACTAAAGTAATAATAATAGGAACACACGACAAAATACTTCTTTTTTGCAGCACTCTCTTGATTCTTCTGTACTGATCCTGCTCCCTCAATTTGAGGTCTGACCATCGTTTCCTCAGTTGATCCTTGGATCGCCGTACCCCAAAATTCTTCTGCAGACTTTTCACAACTTTAGTCATGATTTTGGCCTTTCTCATGTTTGGGTTTCTGTGCGGTCCATATTTCCTGTCATAGTCAGCCCTCTTCAAGATGTCCACCATCTCCACCATCTCACCAAAGGACATATTTGAGGCCTTAAATCTCCTGGATCGTGGCGTTTGTGGCTCCGGGCTTTCGTCCTCTTCTACATGCACCTGCTCTGTCTCCGCCATGTGCTCTCCCACTGCGCCAAAAGAGAAGGGACGGGGAATATACTAGAAAGAAGGTCAGGGGCGGGCGGAGTTTGACGCATGCGCTCTGTATACGATCTGTGAGCGGAGGACAGATTAACGTAAGCGCCGATCATGCTAACAAAGGTACAATTTTAACTTGGGGCATCAGTGGCCTATACTGCTTATAGATTGAGGCCCATATTGGGACAAGATTAGGAGAGTTTAGCCTGACATTAGGGTTTGTCTTGTGTTGTGTCTTGCAGAGAAAATGGATAGATTCAACGATCATGACTTCCTCCCTAGCTTTATTGATAAATACAGGGAGCTGCCCTGTCTGTGGCAGGGGAAATGCCCTTTTTATAATAATAAAATAAAGAGGAGGGCAGTGCTGGATCAATTTCTGGAATTGGTGAAGCCGGTGATTCGCACGGCAACCATCCCCTATTTGAAAATTGGTGGCCTGAGGGGCACATATAACAGGGAGCGCAAGAAGGTCCAGGATTCCAGGAGCAGCAGCAGATGACGTTTATGTCCCCAGGCTGTGGTACTACGACAGACTGTGGTTTTTGTCAGACCAGACTGAAATCAGGCTATAACTCTCAACCCTTCCTTCTACTTTTCCTTCCACTCATCCTTCCACCTCAGATGAGGCTTCAGAAGTCCAACCTGGGCCTTTCACCCAGGAAGATGTGGAGGAGCCCAGCTTGAGCCAGGTATAGCATTGTTCAACATATTTCTTGCCAAAAATAAATGATGTTAACTAGATGTTATTATTGATCACTAATTTCTGAATTAACAAAGTGGTTTACATATCAATAGACAGTAGTAGCCAAAAATTATTGGGACAAGAATGACAAATGCTGGGGTCAGAAGGATAGTCTTTTCTATCTGTTACATTCAATTTGCAACAGTCATGAACTCTAAATTGTGTGTGATTTATGACCAAAAAACTAAAACTATGTCCCATTTTCATACACAGGAAAGTCTCAGCCAGGAGGAGGGCGTGGAAAGTCTCAGTCAGGAGGTGGCCGTGGAAAGTGGCAACCAGAAGGTGGCCATGGAACGTGGCAGCCAGGAGGTGGCCGTGCCAAGTAGCCTGACCGAATCACAGGTTCCTCCCCTCTGCCTTCCAACAAAAAGGCCCAGGAAGGGGAGTAACGTGGAGGAGTCAGCGCTTTCTTTGATTTGGCAGGCTACTACGGCCCTCAGAACCACCCCCAATCTTCAAGAGGCCTATGCCTGCAAGGCAGCCAGCAAATTGCAGGAAATGGAGGTGGGCCAACGCCTCATTTGTGAGGAGGTCATGTATCAGGCCCTAAATAGGGGGGTGATGCACGAACTCACAAAAAAAAGTCACGTATGTGAGTTGGACCATACTCCTCCTCCACCTCCTGCCACAACTCCAACACCACAGTCAGAGCCTGGAAGGAAGCGTGGAAGGAAGACAAGAGAGTGATGGCCTGGGTCCGGTCTGGTCTGGCAAAAGACGCAGGCTGTTGTAAGACCACAGCCTCAGGACACACATGTCATCTGCTGCTGCTCCCGATCTCTCGGAGTCCTGGACCGTATTGTGCTCCCTATTGAATGGACTCCTTAGGCTACCAATTTTGCCTGTCAAATAATTGATGTCTGCCCTGGGGTACAAAGGCTTCGCCAATTTCAACAGTTTATCCAGTGTTGCCTTCCTCTTTATTTTTTTCTTTATGTGTTTTAGTTCAAAAAGGACAGTTTGTTTGTGAGTAGGCAGGTACATTTTAAAAATATAATGTCAAATTAACAAGGGACACCAACCAATCTCCTTGAGGTTAAAAAATATAAGATAATAATGGTGTTGTGGTAACTTGACACACAAAACGACAAAAAATATTATGGACCAAAAATCCAGAAAAAACACATGATACAGATGTTATAAATTGAGTTGCAGTTCAGTGAGTAAAATAAGTATTTGATGACTTAGCACTTGGTGGATAAAACCTTGTTCGCAAGCACAGAGGTAAGACATTTCTTGTAGTTAGTTACCAGGTTTGCACACATCTTAGGAGGGATTTTGGCACACTCTTCTTTACAGATCTTCTCTAAATCCTAAAGGTTTCTTGGCTGTTGCTTGGCAACTCAAAGTTTTAGCTCCATCCAGGGTTAGGCTAGGCCACTTCATGACCTTAATGTACTTCTTGAGCCACTGTTTTGTTGCCTTGGCGGTAATTTTGGGGCATTGTCATGCTAGAAGACCCATCTTTGGTGTTCTGGCTGAGGGAAGAAGGTTCCTATCCAAGATTACAACATATGGCCCCATCCATTGGCCCCTCAATGCGGCAAAGTTGGCCTGTACTTTTAACAGAGAAACAGCCCCAAATCATACAGTAATGTTTCCACCTCCGTGCTTGATTGTAGGGATGGTGTTCTTAGGGTCATAGTCAGCATTTTTCTTCCTCCAAACATGGCAAGTTGAGGTAATGCCAAAGAGCTCAATTTTTGTCTTATCTGACCACAGCACTTTCTCCCAATCCTTCTCTGAATCGTTTATATGTTCACTGGCAAACTTCAGACGGGCCTGTACATGTGCCTTTTGAGGTGGGGGACCTTGCGGGCTATGCAGGATTTAGATCCATGGCAGCATATTGTGTTACCAATCATTTGTTTGGTGACTGTGGTCCAAACTGCCTTGAGATCATTCACAGGCTCCTCCCATGTAGTTCTGGGCTGATCCCTCACTTTTCTCATGATCATCCTTTCTCCATGGGGCGATATCCTGCATGGAGCTCCAAACTGAGGGCAATTGATGGTTATTTTGTATTTCTTCCATTTGCTAATAATTGCTCCAACAGTTGTCTGCTCACCAAGCTTCTTGCTGATGGTCTTGTAGCCAGTTTATGGTTAATATACAAAAATCTGCAAAGGGGGAAATCCTTCCTTCAGTTACCACGGAAGTGGCCCAGATCAGAAATGACCTTGCCCATTATCATTGTCCTGCCAGGATTCAATCCGAATATGCCACAGCAATGGCCTATATTAATCAGCAAGGGGGCACAAGAAGTTGTGCGGCCCAGAGAAAGATGGATCATATCCTATCTTGGGCAGAAAACAATGTACTTTGCCTATCGGCGGTCTTCATTCTAGGAATATAAAATATACAGGCGGACTACTTGAGTTGCCAGCAGTTGTTCCCGGGAGAATGGTTCCTTCACCCCGATATTTTCCTGTCAATATGTCTGGAATGGGGGATCCCAGACATAGATCTGTTTACGTCCAGGTTCAACAAAGAAATAGATAACTTTGTGTCAAAAACAAAGGATCTGCTAGCATGCGGAACAGATGCCTTGCTATTCCCGTGGAATCGGTTCTCACTGATTTATGCATTCCCTCATATTCTGCCTGCGTCCACAACTTCTTCGCAGGATCATGCAGGAATAGAAGTCGGTGATTCTTGTGGCCCCCAGCGGGGCCCAGGAAATCTTGGTATGCAGGGATCATAAAGATGACAGTAGGGGACCCATGGACCCTACCACCACAACCAGACCTTCTTTCGTAAGGTCCGGTATTCCATCCTACTTTACAAACACTAAATTTAACGGTTTGGCTATTGAGACCCACACTCTGCAGAAACGTGGGCTGTCGGGTTCAGTGGTTTCTATCTTGGTTAATGCAAGGGAGCCGGCCTCCATAATTATATATTATAGAGTCTGGGAAGCATATGTCTCCTGGTGTGAAACCAGGGGTTGCACCCCAAGAAAATAGCTCAAAGGTAGAATCCTTGACTTTCTGCAGATGGGGTGAGAAATAAAGCTGGCCTTAAGTGCTTTCTAAGGACAGGTCTCGGCCTTATTTCAACGACCACTTGCTTCACCTTCTTTGGTTCGTAACTTTATTCAGGGGGTAACACGGCTTAATCCCTGGTTAGGTCATCTCTGAACCCTTGGGACTTGAATTTAGTTTTGGTGGCATTACAAAACAGCCTTTTTTTGGACCGATACGACATATTCCCTTGGTCCTTTTTTGACAAGGAAACTATTTTTTCTGGTAACCATACCTGCTGCAAGAAGGGTATCAGAATTGGCTGCTTTTTCTTGTAAAAAGCCATATTATTATTGTTCTCAAGGATAAGGTTGTATTGCTTCCACATCCTAACTTTTTACCGAAGGTAGTATCTGGTTTTTATCTAAACCAGGATATTGTTCTATCTTCATTTTTTCCAGAACCCTGTTCTATGGAAGAAAAATCACTACATTCTCTTGATTTGGTGAGAGCAGTCTACTTAAAGACGACTGCTCAGATTCGGAAAAGGGAGGTTTTGTTCGTATTGCCTGAAGGTCCTAAAAGAGGACAGGCAGCATGGAAATCTACTATTCAAAATTGATTTGACAAGTAATCGTTCTAGCCTCTGGTTTAAAGAGGTAGTTTCTACTCTCTCAAATCAAAACGCACTCCTCTAGGGCTGTTAGTGCTTCATGGGCAGTGTATCACCAAGCCTCCATGGCTCAAATCTGCAAGGCCGCAACTTGGTCTTCAATCCATACATTTACCAGATTCTATCAGGTGGATGTAAAAGACATGAGGATGTCGCCTTTGGGCGCAGTGTACTGCAGGCAGCAGTATAAGTCCTCTGATCTCATGGTGCCCTACTTTTGTTGTGCCTTCCTCCCCTCAGTTGGCATTGCTCTGGGACATCCCACATAGTAATTACTATGGCTCTGTGTCCCGTGATGTACGATGAAAGAAAATAGGATTTTTATAACAGCTTAAGTGTAAAATCCTTTTGTGTTGAAGTACATCAGGGGACACAGAGGTCCCGCCCCTCTTTCTAGTATACACGTGTATTGCTTTACTACAAAACTGAGATGCTCCCGGTATGGGAGGGGTTATGTAAGGAGGCAACTTCCTGTTTAGGTAAAAATGGGGGAGGGAGAAAAAATTAGGAGAATTGGGACTTTATATGATACACATCACTTGGGTAGAATGAATCAATCAATTAAATAATTAGAATGTTTATTGTTAGCCATAATTGGGCACTGTATACAGGTAACATTATTAATAGTAGACCAATACAGAATACAACAATACAGAATAAAGAAGACATGATTAATACATCATATAACAATCCAAGTAATATAGTAAACATTATTGCACATATTAGATAATGAACCAGCAACATACCCGATATATGAAAAAACATCGTAAGAGATATAAAATTGCATTAATTTATAAGATTGATTCAAACAATTAAACCCATAGTAAACCCATGATTACTGTGGCATAGCATCAAAAATACATGCTCGACGCGTTTCGTGGGTAGTTTCCACTAATCAGGAGCAGCTATACATTGGAGGTATCTATAATAAATAAAAAAATCTCTCATCAATGGTAATTGATCAAAGAATAGGAAGAAGGGGAACATAGAATCTATGATCCTATCATTCTTACCTATGAGTAGCTAGTATAGAATATGGGTAGTAATAGTGTTGATGGTACACGGGAGGTACTAGGAGGCAGAAGACAACCCCCCCGGGAGCTGAGGTGATGGCTAAGCAGGTGGTATTGGGGCCAAGAGAGTGGAAATATAATGCCAACATCTGAGGTAAATCGCCCTTCAACGGATATGTAGTGATAGGTATGAGCCCAGGAGGGCTTCGGTATCGATAAATGAATAAGGAAGAAGTATTAGCATAGAAAGGGGGCCATGGCAGTGGTTAGAAGGAATAGATGTAAAGAAAAAGTATGAGGTGATAAGGAATACCCAGAATGGATAAAGGAGAGAATAGTGAAGATAAGAGATGCATAGAAAAGCCATAACAGTGATAATCAGGGATGGGTGTGAGGGAAAATGCAAGGTGAAGGAAAGTCCCCAGAATAAATAATAAGGAGATTATGAAACTAATAAAGATAAAAGATACAAGGGAGGTAACTTGCCACCATAGGGCCAGAGGTAACGTCCATAGGATATATATTACCTGAGGCTAAAGTAATCATGGTGAGATCCAAATGTGAGTAGAGAGTGCGGACCAAATGCACCAAGGTAAACCATTTGGGTGTGGACCAAGGAGGAGTAAGGATGTGAAAGAAGCCCATCCATCGGTAAAGCCCCACCAACGTCACGTGGCGTGCTAGGAGAGAGGGGGGCGACCATGTCAGAGCGACCAGCGCTCTTAAATGGGCGTCTAACCTCCCTCGTGGTGCAAAATCATTTGGGTGTGGACCAAGGAGGAGTAAGGATGTGAAAGAAGCCCATCCGTCGGAATGTTAGGATCATAGATTCTATGTTCCCCTTCTTCCTATTCTTTGATCAATTACCATTGATGAGAGATTTTTTTATTTATTATAGATACCTCCAATGTATAGCTGCTCCTGATGAGTGGAAACAACTCACGAAATGCGTCGAGCATGTATTTTTGATGCTATGCCACAGTAATCATGGGTTTACTATGGGTTTAATTGTTTGAATCAATCTTATAAATTAATGCAATTTTATATCTCTTACGATGTTTTTTCATATATCGGGTATGTTGCTGGTTCATTATCTAATATGTGCAATAATGTTTACTATATTACTTGGATTGTTATATGATGTATTAATCATGTCGGTGGTGGGGCTTTACTGACGGATGGGCTTCTTTCACATCCTTACTCCTCCTTGGTCCACACCCAAATAGTTTACCTTGGTGCATTTGGTCCGCACTCTCTACTCACATTTGGATCTCATCATGATTACTTTAGCCTCAGGTAATATATATCCTATGGACGTTACCTCTGGCCCTATGGTGGCAAGTTACCTCCCTTGCATCTTTTATCTTTATTAGTTTCATAATCTCCTTATTATTTATTCTGGGGACTTTCCTTCACCTTGCATTTTCCCTCACACCCATTCCTGATTATCACTGTTATGGCTTTTCTATGCATCTCTTATCTTCACTATTCTCTCCTTTATCCATTCTGGGTATTCCTTATCACCTCATACTTTTTCTTTACATCTATTCCTTCTAACCACTGCCATGGCCCCCTTTCTATGCTAATACTTCTTCCTTATTCATTTATCGATACAGAAGCCCTCCTGGGCTCATACCTATCACTACATATCCGTTGAAGGGCGATTTACCTCAGATGTTGGCATTATATTTCCACTCTCTTGGCCCCAATACTGCCTGCTCAGCCATCACCTCAGCTCCCGGGGGGGTTGTCTTCTGCCTCCTAGTACCTCCCGTGTACCATCAACACTATTACTACCCATATTCTATACTAGCTACTCATAGGTAAGAATGATAGGATCATAGATTCTATGTTCCCCTTCTTCCTATTCTTTGATCAATTACCATTGATGAGAGATTTTTTTATTTATTATAGATACCTCCAATGTATAGCTGCTCCTGATGAGTGGAAACAACCCACGAAACGCGTCGAGCATGAATTTTTGATGCTATGCCACAGTAATCATGGGTTTAATTGTTTGAATCAATCTTATAAATTAATGCAATTTTATATCTCTTACGATGTTTTTTCATATATCGGGTATGTTGCTGGTTCATTATCTAATATGTGCAATAATGTTTACTATATTACTTGGATTGTTATATGATGTATTAATCATATCCTTCTTTATTCTCTATTGTACATGTTGGTCTACTATTATTAATGTTACCTGTATACAGTGCCCAATTATGGCTAACAATAAACATTCTAATAATTTAATTGATTGATTCATTCTACCCAAGTGATGTGTATCATATAAAGTCCCAATTCTCCCAATTTTTCCCCCTCCCCCATTTTTACCTTAAATAATAGGGATGGAGACCAATGCACGGTATGTCATGGCCTCATATAAAGTCCCAACATTCTTTCTCCTTTTTCAACTTCCTGTTTAGGGTGTGCCAGTGTCCAGCACCTGAAGGTGGACTATAACCCACATAGTAATTACTATGGCTCTGTGTCCCTTGATGTACTTCAAAAGAAAAGGATTTTTACAGGTAAGCTGTTATAAAAATCCCATTTTCTTGGGGCCAGGTGTACCTCATCTCTTTGAACCAAAGGTGTTTTCCGAATACATTAAAGAGAATCTGGCGCAGGGTTTCATCAGAAAATAAGCACCCACTGGAGTAGAATTATTTTGCACCAGCAAGAAAGATGGCATGGTTTAATCAACCTAAAAAAGGTTCAATAGTCACTAAGCTGGATTTATGGGAGGCCTATAGCCTCATTCATGACAAATATAAAATGATCTTCAGCAAGCAGGATGGGCATTATGGCCAAGTCATGAATTTTGACTTGTAGAATGCCTCTGCATTCTTTCAGAAATTCATAAACAATAGTTTCTGGGATGGGCTAGATATGTACATCATCGTCTTTGTACAATGAAGCTGGTTTACCACAAGAGTTGAGAATGTTATGCAATCGTGTGGATAAAATAAGTAAACAGGAATTTCTTTTCATTATCATTGGATAATTGAAGTGAATCCTTACGCAATTTATTGTATGAACATTCTTAAATCAATCTCAATGGGGGTCATTTACTATAGCGCCAAAAAATTCTCCTGCAGTACCAAAAAATAACTCTCAAAAAAGGCCAGAAAGACTTAAACTCTCAGAAAGTCAGCGCTAATGCAAATGGAAAGCAGTGCTATTGCGGCAATAATGCCTGTCAGATCACATATGCTGGAATAGTGGAAGTCAATGGGGCTCGAACCTGCAAAATCCAAAGTTCTCACTGAAGGCTTATATGCAAGTTCTTTGCCATAAAAAGTGTTTGGAGACTCGGGTCCTGCCTCAGGGGACATGTATCAATGCCAAATTTTTTTTTTAAACGGCTGTTTTTTCGGGAGCAGTGATTTTAATAATGTTTTGAGTGAAACAATAAAAGTGTAATATTCCTTTAAATTTCGTACCTGGGGGGTGTCTATAGTATGCCTGTAAAGGGGGCGCATGTTTCTCGTGTTTAGAACAGTCTGACGGCAAAATGACATTTCAAAGGAAAAAAAGTCATTTAAAAGTACTATTAATGAATTGCCGGTCCGACAATACACATAAAAGTTCATTGATAAAAACGGCATGGGAATTCCCCACAGGGGAACCGCAGGAAAAGGGGGGGACAAGAGAGCGCCCCCCCTCCTGAACCGTACCAGGCCATATGCCCTCAACATTGGGAGGGTGCTTTGGGGTAGCCCCCCAAAACAGCTTGTCCCCATGTTGATAGGGAGAAGGGCCTCATCCCCACATCCCTTGCCCGGTGGTCTGCAGGCGGGGGGCTTATCGGAATCTGGAAGCCCCCTTTAACAAGGGGACCCCCAGATCCCGGCCCTCCCCCCTGTGTGAAATGGTAATTTCATGAAAAAACTGTCAAAAATGTTAAAAATGACAAGAGACAGTTTTTGACTATTCCTTTATTTAAATGCTTCTTCTTTCTTCTATCTTCTATCTTCTTTCGTTTTCTTCCTCCATCTTCTGTTTCTTCTGGTTCTTCCTCCGGTGTTCTCGTCCGGCATCTTCCTCCGCGCCGTCTTCTTTCCTTCTTCTCCTCGGGCTGCTCCGAACCCATGATGCTGTGTGACGCTTCTCCTCTTCTGGCGGTTCTTAAATAACGGGGGGCTGGGCCACCCGGTGACCCCGCCCCCTCTGACGCACAGGGACTTGACGGGGACTTCCCTGTGGCATTCCCCGTGATGTCAGAAGGGTAACCCCGCCCCCCTCTGACAAGTAATTACATTACTCAAGAGTTATTCTTCTTGATTTATTCTGTGATATTTGGTGTTTTTTTTGTGGGTGAAAGTAGAATATTACCCTCAAATTTTTGGGAATTACATTTTGCTTTCTGATGTTGGTACACATATCACATTTTTTGGGCTCAAATTATGAATATTTGGAAATAATAAAAAGCACCAAAAATTGTGATTCATTTTAAATTTGCATCAGCAATGGTATTGTTTGTGGATTATAAAGACGCCTGTGTGAGTTTGGGGTAAAGATTGTTGTGAGATTGAGAGTAACAAGTGAAAATGACAGAGAAAAATATATTTTACCAAAACATCAAAACATTCCACATTCTAGAATTCTTAAAATTAAAATAAATTTTAAGCAGAAGCAACAATGTTGCAAAGGAAAATTTATTTCACAGAAAGATACATTTCATCTCAACACTAAAAGGTTTTTTTTTGAGGGGCGTGTCCTGAACATGGAGCCGTGAGAACGTGTCTGGTCCGCGCTCTGCTCCCGCCGCTACTTACCCAGCAGCATACCCACGATCCTGGGCCCTGACACGGCCCAGGACATGTCACAGAGGCGGCGGAACACAGCCCATAACTCCGGGACAGAGAACACTCAACGGGGGCAGCTAGATTCATACTTTTCCGGGACTTGCGGCAAGGCCCCGGAAAAATCCAAGATGGCGCCAGTCAGCAAGACGGGGAAACAACATGCGCCGGTACAGAAGCAAACCACGCCACCCGCGCTATCCCCACAGCCATCATCCGGATCGGTGAGTGACTCTGTACCCCCGACATCTCCGGGGTCCACTGTGTCCAGAGCGGGGGGATCAGACATTGCTGACATTATGGAGGATGGGGACATTAAGAAGCACATCTGGTCTCTCCCCACTAGAGAGGACTTGGAAAGATTCACAGCCAGGGTGGAAAAGGCGTTTACAGAGGATATAGCACAGCTCTAGGAGGACACCACACACCTGGGCAACAGAGTGGAAACTATAGAGCAAAGTTTAGATGAGGCTCTTCCTACTATGTCAGCATTACAGCTAAGGTGTACAGCCCAAGATAAAAAGCTGTACTTATTATTGTCACAACTTGACGATTTTGAAAATCACAGCAGGAGGGCAAACATCCATATTCGAGGTATGCCAGAAGCAACAGCCCCCAGAGATATTATCCCTTCCTTGCAAGGCATATTCAGGGAGATCCTGGGCCTACCAGACACAGAACCCATTGAGATTGACCGCGCCCACCGCGCCCTGCGACCACCACTCCAAGATGCTGACAACCCACGGGACATAATCTGCAAATTGCATAAATATACTCTCAAAGAGCGAAAAATGCAAAAGATGCGCAACAGATCCTATTTTGATTTCGATGGCGCTCACCTCTGTTTCTTCCAGGATATCTCCAGACGCATGCTAATGCAACGTCGAGCCCTAAAACCAGTCGTGCTGGCCCTCCAGGAAGCGGGACTTACGTACCGCTGGGGCTTTCCCTTCTACTTACAAGCCTCTAAAGATGGACGCTCAGCCACCCTGCGCACCAGAGATGACCTCCTTCACTTTCTCTCTGCCTTGGGACTTGGTAAAGTTGACTTTCCGGACTGGCGGAGGGACCCTGCGACGGTGAACTTTCCAAACATAGAACTCCCCCAGCCGTGGACGCAGATGCCACAACGCCGAGGCCTGAAGACGCAGTCGCCACCAGCAAGAATCAGATGCTTCCCCTGGCCCCTCTACATTAAGAGACTGATGGTAACGCTAAGATCCTGAACTGAGTCATTACTCCCCTGTTTTGGAGGCACCCTTTATTATCAGATCATCAGCAGATCTGGAACTCCCCTTATATTCTGATCGTTTCCGTGCCTGGTCTGACTTGGTTCCGATAACGAACTTTGACACCATAAAGATGGACAAGGCTCTGCCCGCATCCTAGAGAGACACGGTTTGAGGCTGTTTCCAGATCTCCTTAGTTGCGAGTTTTGCCCTCCCCGGGACTTCCACAATTATACAATCCCCCTAACCCCTATTATGCCATTTATCCCCCTGATCATTGGGTCACAAAGCAGCACTTACGAGGTGGGGACGGGGCGGACCCTCTCTCCCTTCTCCCCTTCATGTCGGCCCACGTTCCCCCAGTCGGCTGCCCACGTTTGAGTATTAATCCCGTTTGGGATACCAGAACTGGACAAAATGGGTCCCCTGAGAAAAGGGGGCACATTGGGCCCAGTCTGTGCCTATACAGAACCATTGTTAGGTTCTCTTTGAGTTTGAATGTTGCTTATGGTTATGCTGATGTTAATGCTTGTTTTAACCTTGTTTTTTCACTTTCCTCCCCTATTCTTCTTTTTCTGCCTGGCCTCTATCTTGCTCTCTCCTTCCCTAGCAGGATTTACCCGATTGCTGGCACCCGCTCCGGACTCCGCCCTCGGGACTGCAGCCGACTTACAACACCATTCCTCAATGACAACGGTTAAGGTAATCTCTTATAATGTCTGTGGTCTTTGCTCACCCTGTAAGCGGAGTAAGCTGTAGTGGGAACTGAAAAAACTCAGGGCGCAGATAGTATTCCTACAGGAAATGCACTTCACACACCATTCCATACCTATCAGACTCCTACTTACCAGACCGGTGAGTCTGCTTGGGCAGAGAGTAGGCTCCCTTACGCATCCGACTCGCGGCCCCTGGTAAGGTAACAGGAAGCACAGGAGTGCGGAGTGGTATGAGAGCCTGTGAACTAGAGTCCAGATGCTGGTGGAATAGCAGTCTATGAACAGCAGGTGCAGGCTGGAACACAGGCGATGAGACTGAGCAGGATGGTCAGGAGACAGGCTGGGTTCGGCAACAGACTGGCAGCAAGGTACAATAGGAGCAGGCAGAAGCGGAGTCAAACAGGCCAAGGTCGGGTACAGGCAGCAAGAAGGGGAATCCAAGGGCAATCCGGGTCGTCAGGAGATCAGGTAAACAGGAAGACAAGACAGGAAACAGGAACTATGACACAGGAAGCTGATGATCAGGCAGCACTGAACAGAGTGCCTGACAAACTTAAATAGGCCGGCTTGCTCACAGGCACTCCCTCTGGTGGCCAATCCCATGACCAGCAAGGTGAGCTCTCTGACAGTGCCCCCTCCCTAAGGGCAGCCTCCAGATGCCCAGCCGGGCCAACTTGGAGGCATGAACATTTCTGAAAGTCTGTAAAAGTTCCGGGGCATGTAAATTGTTTTCTGGTTCCCAGGAATTGTCCTCCGGACCATACCCCTTCCATTTGATAAGATACTGTATTTGATTGCGCCTTTTCCTACAGTCCAGGATAGCCTCGATTTCAAACTCCTCCTCGTTATTGATCATAACAGGCTTAGGAGGACTGGTACTACGGTTGGGGAAAGGATCAGGAGCGACCGGTTTCAGTAAGGACACATGGAAAACCGGGTGTATTTTGAAGGAGTCCGGCAGACTGAGCTCGTACGCTACGTTGTTTATTTTTCTTCTCACCGAGAAGGGTCCCATGAATTTAGGCCCTAGTTTCCTAGAAGGGCAAGCCATTTTTAAGTTAGTTGTGGACAGCCATACTTGATTGCCAGGTTCCAGGATAAGCTCCCCGCGCCTCTTCTTGTCGAACGTCTTTTTATAAGAAGCCTGGGATTGGGCCATTGTTTCCTGCAGAAGTTTGTTGTTGGTAGAGAAGAATTCCAATGTCTCGGTCACTGCAGGGAGGGAACATTCAGGTATTGAGCTGGGTAGAAAGGAGGGATGAAATCCATAATTAGCAAAAAATGGCGTCTGGTTGATGGCTGAGTGCAGGGAGTTATTGTATGAAAACTCCGCAACTTGTAGCAGAGAAACCCAGTCATCCTGGGAAAAGGCAGAGAAACAACGGAGGTATTGCTCCAAGGTTTGGTTGGTTCTCTCCGTCTGGCCGTTTGTCTGAGGGTGATAGGCTGAAGAGAACGCTAACTCAATTTCGAGGGAACCACACAATGCCTTCCAGAACCTGGAGGTGAATTGGACACCCCGGTCCGAGACGATATTAGAGGGAACCCCATGTAATCTCACAATTTCTTTAACGAAGATCTTCGCCGTTTCCACGGCTGAGGGTGTGCCTTTCATAGGCAAGAAGTGAGCCATTTTTGACAATCTATCAATTACGACAAAGATGGTAGAGAAGCCTTCGGATGGGGGCAGTTCCACAATGAAATCCATCGCGATCATTTTCCAAGGTCTGTCAGGGATGGGCAAGGGTTTCAGTAAGCCCCAGGCCTTCGTCCGAATATTCTTGCTTCGGGCACATGTGTGGCAGGAACTGACGTAATTCCTACAGTCCTCGGCCAACTGTGGCCACCAAAAGGTGCGCTGCACCAGTTCGGTTGTCTTCTGAGCCCCGAAGTGCCCAGCCAACTTGTGGTCATGGCAAAGCTCTAGTACTGGTACCCTAAGGCTCTCAGGAACCATGATCTTCTCCTTATGCCAGAGTAAACCATCTCTTAGGCTGATCTCAGTGGGTTGGGGTATAGTTGTGGAAGCTTGCCTTATTCTGGAGATTAAATCCCCCTGAAGTAATAAAAAATTTCCTGCAGGCAGGATAGTGTCCGGAGGGACGGTGTCTTTGGAGTCATGGAACATTCGTGAGAGAGCGTCTGGTTTGATGTTTTTGGAGCCGGGTCTGTAGGTAATATGAAATTGAAAGCGAGAGAAGAAGAGCGCCCATCTGGCTTGTCGTGGTTGTAGTCTCTTGGCAGATCTCAAATATTCCAAGTTCTTGTGGTCCGTGTAGATTAGAATAGGATGTACAGCACCCTCCAAAAGATAGCGCCACTCCTCCAGAGCCGTCTTGATGGCCAGAAGCTCCCGGTCTCCTACATCGTAGTTTCTTTCAGACACCGATAATTTGCGAGAAAAAAAAGCTATTGGAAACAGAAGGGCCTTGGGGCCCTGACGTTGGGAGAGTACAGCTCCTACTGCGACCTCTGAGGCGTCAACCTCCAACACGAATGGCAAGGCAGAGTTAGGGTGTTTGAGGATGGAGGCCGACGTGAATAATCCTTTTAATTTTTCAAAGGCCAATTGAGCCCTAGGGGTCCAGCAGAATCGGGTTCCCTGTCTTGTTAATTCAGTAATGGGGGCGATGATCTTGGAAAAGTCTCTGATGAATTTCCTATAGAAATTGGAAAATCGAAGCGTTGGATCCCCTTCTTGTCCGTAGGTGCGGGCCAGTCCAGGATGGCGGACACCTTTTGAGGGTCCATTTTAATACCTTCCACTGAAATGATGGGCCCCAGGAATTGGATGCATTGGAGTTCAAATTCACATTTATCGAGTTTAGCATACAGCCCGTGTTGCCTGAGCCGGGCGAGGACATTCCGGACGTGCCTGCGATGATCAGTCAGTGATGATGAGAAAATGAGAATGTCATCGAGGTAGACGATGACGTAGAGATCCAAAAATTCCCGGAAGATGTCGTTCACAAAATGTTGGAATGTGGCTGGGGCATTGCATAGACCGAAGGGCATAACGCAATACTCGAAATGCCCAAAACGAGTGCGAAAAGCGGTTTTCCACTCGTCCCCCTCCCGGATACGGATTAAATTATAGGCTCCGCGAAGATCCAGTTTTGTGAAGACAGTTGCCGTTCCTAGCCTCTGGAATAATTCAGGCACCAGGGGTAAGGGGTAGCGATTCTTGATCGTTATCCGATTTAATTCCCGGTAGTCGATACATGGCCGAAGGGAATGATCTTTTTTTTCCACAAAGAATATGCCTGCGCCGGCCGGAGATGTGGACGGGCGGATGAACTTTTTCTTTAAATTCTCATCAAGGTATTGTTTTAGTGTATCCAATTCCTGCTCAGTCAATGGAAAGATCCTACCGAAGGGTACTTCGGTTCCAGGTAGCAGCTCTATAGGGCAATCATAGGGCCTGTGTGGCGGTAGAGTCTCAGCACCTTTCTTGCTGAATACATCAGAGAAATCTCGGTAGGGTTCTGGGATGGCTTGGTGTGAGTTGGTTTCAGGGTGTAGGCCGAGGAGTTGAGGTATCTCATGGGCCATTCTTGGCAGGCAATGTTGTTGGCAATAATCAGACAGAAACTCCACTTTCCCAGAAACCCAGTTGATATGGGGGTTATGGCCCAGCAACCACGGCATGCCCAGGATGACAGGGAACAGAGGAGAGGAAATGACATCTAAACGGAGGAATTCCTGGTGTTGAGAGTTTATAGTAGCTATTATAGGGATAGTCTCTTGAATGACAGGACCGGAACGGAGGGCGGAACCGTCTGCAAGATGAACAGCCAGGCTCTGGGTCTTGAGTCGGAGTGGGATATCATGCTGAGCTGCAAAGGCCTGGTCCATGAAGCAGCTGCATGCTCCGGAATCAACGATGACTGGAACTTGGATAGCCTTTCCGGGAAGCTGCAAAGTGACAGAGATGGTAAGGTGAGTACTAGGTTTTGGCATGATAGTAGCACATATACGAGCAGAAGAACGACACTTACGCGTCTTGTTGGGGCAGATGCTGGCGTAGTGCCCAGGTTCCCCACAGTAGAGGCATAGGTTAAGGTTACGTCTTCGTAACTTCTCTTCGGGAGTCAAGGAAGGACGGAGCAGACCAAGCTGCATAGGCTCTGATGTGTCGAAAACTGGAGAGGTTGGAGGAGCCAAAGGCCTACTAGGAGGACTGGGAACCTGTGGAAGCATCCAAGTGGGTCGATAGGCACTAGTAGACCTTTCGGTGCGTCGTTCTCTCAGACGACGGTCAATTTGGATTGAGAGGTTAATTAATTCTTCCAGGGTCTGAGGTATCCCAACCCGTGCTAACTCGTCCTTGAGTGGATCGGACAAACCCATTCTAAAGTGATGACGCAGAGCCGCGTCATTCCATGCCGTATCGGAACTCCAGCGCCTAAATTCAACAGCATAGTCCTCCGCTGCCCTGCGGCCTTGCCAAAGGGAGTGCAGGGAAGCTTCAGCAGAAGCGGTTAGTTGAGGATCCTCATAAAGTTGAGACATCGCCAAGAAGAAGGCGTCCAGACTTTCCAGGGCATCCGACTTTTGTTCCAGAAGGTGATGGGCCCAGGTTTGAGGCTCACCGGACAACAGGGAAATAACAAAGCCCACTTTGGTGGCTTCTAGGGAGAAGGTCCGAGGCTGCAGAGCAAAATAGAGACTACATGCATTCCGGAATGCTTGGTATTTACTACGGTCTCCAAAAAATCTCTCCGGTATAGGTACTTTGGGCTCTGGAGGGAGCATGACTACGGAGGGTGCCCCGGTTGCAGACGGAGTCCCCTGAGGATTGGTAGGTGCAGACAGGGCCTGAACACGTTCCTCTAGTCGGGTATAGCCATCCTGTAAACTTTTGACTGCTTGGGTTAATCCTGCCAAGTGTCTGCAAAGTTCGTCCATAGGGGAGGCCCCCTGCCCGGACTCGGTCATGGCTGCCTGATACTATCAGACTCCTACTTACCAGACCGGTGAGTCCACTTGGGCAGAGAGTAGGCTCCCTTACGCGTCCGACTCGCGGCCCCTGGTAAGGTAACAGGAAGCACAGGAGTGCGGAGTGGTATGAGAGCCTGTGAACTAGAGTCCAGATGCTGGTGGAATAGCAGTCTATGAACAGCAGGTGCAGGCTGGAACACAGGCGATGAGACTGAGCAGGATGGTCAGGAGACAGGCTGGGTTCGGCAACAGACTGGCAGCAAGGTACAATAGGAGCAGGCAGAAGCGGAGTCAAACAGGCCAAGGTCGGGTACAGGCAGCAAGAAGGGGAATCCAAGGGCAATCCGGGTCGTCAGGAGATCAGGTAAACAGGAAGACAAGACAGGAAACAGGAACTATGGCACAGGAAGCTGATGATCAGGCAGCACTGAACAGAGTGCCTGACAAACTTAAATAGGCCGGCTTGCTCACAGGCACTCCCTCTGGTGGCCAATCCCATGACCAGCAAGGTGAGCTCTCTGACAATACCCAAGCTACCGACACACATCTATAGTCAGTGGTACCATAGTACCTCCCCGGTTAACAAGTCCAGAGGCACTGCCATAGCTATCCACAAAAATTGCCCCTTCCAATACTTAGACCAGTGGTTCTCAACTCCAGTCCTCAGGACCCACCAACAGTCCTGGTTTTATGCATTACCTTGGGGAGATGCAGACTAGAATACTGCAATCACTGAGTGGCAAATTATATCACCTGTGATGTATTTCGGTTATCTTGCAAACCTGGCCTGTTAGTGGGCCCTGAGGACAGGAGTTGAGAACCACTGACTTAGACGCTAAGACCGACCCCCTGGGAAGGTATGTCTTCCTGAAAGGGACCATTGCAGGTACTAAATACACCTTCGCCAATATCTACTCCCCCAATACGAACCAATTGACCTTCCTTGACTCAATCATAGAGCAACTAGAGGAGTTCAGAGAGGGGTCCCTAGTTTTAGGAGGCGACTTTAATGTGAGCCCGGACCCATCCCTAGATACTTCACATAGCAGGCCCTCACTTTCACATGCATTCCTTAGGCACTTCTGAAAGTCCCTCCAGGCGGTGGGCTTAGTTGACTGCTGGAGGGCCCTACACCCCACAGAGAGGGACTACAGTTACTATTCAGTGGTACACAATATCTACACACGTATAGATTTGATTTACTTCGACCGCCCGACCTTGGAGCTCCTCCAAAGCTCTTCCATAGGAAACATAACCATTTCAGATCACGCCCCGATTCAGGCTTCTTTAATTATTTCAACAGACTCCCGTAGAACGTGGAACTGGCGCCTCAATGAATATTTATTAGATGACCCTGTAGTGGAAGCCCAGATCTCAGACACGATAAAAAATTACTTTCGAGAGAACACATTAGGAGACTTGAGTGAGGGTACAATATGGGAATGTCACAAGGCCGTTGAAGGGGGCGAGCTTATTGCACAAGGTTCTAGATTAAAGAGAGAACGGCTAGCTGACTATAATAGAGTTCTTAGTGCACTTCAGCAGGCGGAACTTAAACACAAAGCAGGGGGTACCCCAGAAGCCCTACGAGAACTAACGGAACTCAGAGACACATTCTCACGGCTGTTAGAGTGACAGGCGCGTAAACAACTGCGACACCTATCCCACCGATATTACGAGCATGGTAATAAGTGCGGACGCATGCTGGCAAGAGCGCTTCGCGCAAAACGGGCCCAAATGCAAGTACACAAACTTCGCTCCTCTACGGGTGAAATTACATTCTATTCCTCCAAAATAGCAGAGGGGTTCCGTGATTACTACACCGAACTCTACAATTTAGATGCGAACACAACCCCAAAAGCTAAAGAAAATAGATTGACTAAAATTCGAGACTACTTATCCACTAATGGACTGCCTTCCCTGACTTAAGACCAACTAGCTGACTTAGAATCCCCTATCACCACCGCTGAACTTGAGTCCACCATCAAATCTTTACCCAACGGGAAAAGCCCAGGCCCTGATGGGTTTACTATAGCATACTATACTAAATTCTCCCCGTTCCTTACGAACCATATGTGTAAATATTTCAATTCCCTAGTAAAGGGATGTAGAATCCCACCTGAGGCCCTTTTAGCACACATATCGGTTATACCGAAAGAGGGCAAAGACCCTACTGTCCCGCAGAGTTACCGCCCCATTTCCTTATTGAATACGGACGTAAAAATCCTGGCGAAAATCCTCGCAAACCGACTGAAACATCTTGTCCCCCTTTTAGTACACCTAGACCAGATGGGTTTCATTGTAGGACGCGAAGCGCGAGACAATTCAATACGTGCGATTCAACTAATACATTAGGCCAAAACTAAAGAGATACCTCTCCCTTATCTAATACTCTCCACCGACGCCGAGAAGGCGTTCGATCGCATAGACTGGTCCTACCTCAGAGAGGTATTAACCTCAATGGGGTTGGGCCCAAATATGCTAGCTTGGATACTGGCCCTTTATTCAGAACCTAGCGCACAGGTTTAGGTTAATGGAATTCTCTCATCCAAGTTCCCGATCGAGAACGGCACGAGACAGGGGTGTCCACTCTCCCCCCTCCTCTTCGCCCTGGCCTTAGAACCACTGCTACGAAGAGTGAGAGCAAATACAGATATTACAGGACTGACTGTAGGAGCTGTGGAGCACAAACTCTCAGCCTACGCAGATGACGTATTGTTTCATTAAACTAATCCCCTGATCTCGTTGCCGGTCCTGATGCGGGAACTCAAAAATTTTGGTACACTTTCTAATTTTAAGATCAGCTACAATAAATCAGAAATTCTGCCTGTTAATCTCTCCACCCCCGTGACAAATAGCTTAAAAGCTGCATTCCCTTTCACGTGGACTAACTCTTCTCTACGCTACCTAGGTATACAACTGACGGACAGCTTTGACACTTTGTATAACACAAACTTCCCCAGACTCTTGACTGAAATTAAACAAGATTTAACACGGTGGACGAGGACAGCCTTTACATGGATGGGCAGGACGAACATAATAAAAATGAACGTTCTCCCCAGAATTCTGTTTTATATGCAGATGCTCCCCATACACCTGCCCAAAACTTTTTTTAAACAAGTATCCAAATTGATCACCACCTTCATATGGATTGCTATGAAGGTGCTGAGACGTTCGAAACATCATGGAGGACTGGGAGTCCCGGACTTACAGCGATATTGCCAGGCCATCGCCTTACAGGGAACTCTGAATTGGCACTTCCATGGACATTCCAAATTGTGGGTGACTATGGAAAAATACATGGCAGGCATAAACTTATCCTACGCCCTGTGGCTTTCGCGGGAACACAGGGGTCTATCGGAATCTACGTCCCCGTTAACGATATCTACACTTGACACATGGGACAGAGTAAACCGGAGGCTGAATTTAGCCCCCCCTGTGTCCCTGCTGGCACCTTTGGGCGGGTTCCTCTGGTTCCCGCCGGGGGAACACGCAGGCTTCTTTGAGGCCTGGGTAGATGACAAAAACGCCAGCTGTGGCAAATTACTGAGAGGTGGGAGACTCCTGCCCTATGAGTCTCTGGGAAATAGACCAGGCAGACCGCACCTAAATTTCTGGAAGTACAGACAATTGCACCATTTTTTTGCGGTTCACGGTAGCTCTATCAGAGATATCTCCACACTCACGCCTTTTGAGGAAATGTTTATAGTGGAAGAACCGATCCCCCACATGATCTCTGAACTTTACCAATTACTGGGGTCCTCGGCCTCGGCTTCCAAACCTACTTATATAAGAGCGTGGGAGAGAGACCTTGGGAAGGAGTTTTCCGAGTCTCAGCTAACATGTATGTATCAATTCACACACTCCAGCTCACTGGACTCTAAGATGCAGGAGACAAACTACAAATTATTAGCACATTGGTACAGAGTCCCATCTGACATGGCACGGATTTATCCTGCTAGTTCAGACTTGTGCTGGCGGGGATGCGGAGGCCGAGGCACCCTCTTACACCTGTGGTGGGAGTGTCCACGAATAAAGATATATTGGCAGACAATTAAGGACCAGATTAAAGATATTCTCGGGATAGAGATTCCCCTCTCCCCGGAACATTTCCTCCTGCATATCCCTCCTGTACCAGTTAGCCGCTACAAAAAAAGTGCATTACCTCACTTGCTTAATGCTGCTAAGGGTCTACTGCCTATCTTCTGGAAGAAAGAGCAGATACCGACTAAAGAGGAGTGGATGCGCAGGGTTAGCGAAATAAGGGAAGCAGAGGAATGGGTGGCAGCAGGCAAAGGCGCTACAGCAAAGCACACAGCAATATGGTCAATATGGCAAGAACACTTCCAAGACACTTCTTATGTACCCTCTAGCCTGGACGTGTCCATACTAAACTTAGCAGATCCCACAGTAGGTCATCGTGCCCACCCTGAATAGTTTCCACCACGGTTTCTCCCAAAGACCAAAGTACGGACCGAATACGAAAACATGTGTCCTTGCCAGAACTAGGGGGCTGCCTGGGGGCGGATAGTCCGGAGTGGAGGATCGGAGATGCACGTGGAAACAAGGTGTGATCCTGTGTACCCCTCTTCCCCCTCCTACTCTTCATATTACCCCTCCCCTCCCTTCTACATTCTCCCTTTTTCTCTCTACTCTTCCTATTCTATCAAGCAATGTCATTAATCGAATTGTTTGTTGATTGCACAGAATGTTAGCAACTATTATAACTTACCAGGTAAAGACGAAAAAGAGATGCTCTCCTAGCCGGGGGGGCCGTGTGGGTGGGGATGGCCTATGGCCCGGGGGTGCGCCAGGGGAGGATAGATGGAGGCCTTGCGCCCCCCTCCTCCGGGGGGCGCCCCCGGTGGTGGCGGCCCCGTGTTACCGCAGCTTCTTCCCTCAGGTCTGGGAGATCACTATAGCTCAGGTTGTGGGATCTGTGGTGGGTGGTGGCTACAGTTGGTTTCCGCCCCCGCAAACTTGAAGATCTCAATGCAACGTGTACTGGTTCCACTAAAGGCACACATTCTCAAGATCTCAACAGATATCTTAACACAGCCCTAGTCTATTTACCTCCCCTCTTATTCTTTTTCCTTTGTCATTTCCTCCCATCCTTTAGTTATGTTTCTAGAAATACGCAGGTCATTGCTAATGTTGATATGAGAAAACGTTTGTCATCAACAAATTTGTATTGAACTGTATATGTTGAGATGTGATGGACATCAATAAAGAAAGTTTAAACAAAAGGTTTTTTTTGTGAAAGTTACAATTGTTCCATTAGAATCAATGGCTAATACTTTGTTTGGACTAGAATAGAGCAGATTTTCATTTTAAAAAAATGCTCTCTAATTAGCTCTCATATTGGTATCTACTATAGCGCCGGCTAAAAAAGACACTTGAGTTAAAATGAGAGTTATTTTCAGGTCTGAGCATGCTCATTTGTGTTGGCACCTAGTTGTCCAAAACGGGGCATTTTTCACTTCTCAGACTTTTAAAGATATTTCAGTGTAGAAATCACTTTTTCACACAGTTTAAAAGAAGATTATCCTTAAATAATATACCGCATATTTCAGTACCATTTAGGCAATTATAGCATGCTAAAGTAAAAAAGAATTGGGAAGAACCTGTGCTAAAAAGCAAAAGGTAAAAAAAACGGACTGCAGCTGCAACAGATACCACAAATATCAATGAGGTGTAAATCAAAAAATTTAAAAATTAAGTGCGCTTGCATTCAGTGACATGAATCGATATTTCAACAAAGAAGTGACAGAAAAGTGAATAGAATATAAATGACTGGACTCTTATGTAAGTCAATATAAGGTGAGTGAGTGAGTTACCAATGATTAGTAATACCAGATTCAAAAAGTGCTTACAAGTAAATAATAATAAACATAGAATGGCCTAACACAAAAACGACCAATTGCATAATAGGATAAAAATAAAAATGAAAAATATCCAAGGTCATAAATTGCTAGTGCATTGAAAAGTTCAAGTAGTAGTGGAAATAAGTTCAGTCCATTCATAGAGAGTTCAGTGAAGGCAAACCATTTGCATGAGGGAAGATCACATATCCACAGCTCATTAGACTCAGCCCATGTGAGTGGAAGAAAAATGAAGGGAGTGTGAAAGGAACTGTGAAAGGAACTCCAAGCCGCCGGTGAATCCAGAAGACAATAAAAATGGACCCTTACCAGAAACGGTGGACCTCCTTAATAGCAAGGTCATAAGCGCATGCAAATATGGCCCTCTGCAGGGACAGGTGGATGGCAGCATCTGGATCAACCACTGTGTGCCGTGTTCCAACAGGAGGCAGTTCCGGTACGTAAGCCTAGAGGGAGGCACTCGCTGGTCCCAAGAGCCATGAGCGCAAAGGAGGCAAGAAAAAACTCTGATGGCTTAGTAAAATTAGAGTAATTTATTGCTTCATAAAAACAGAGAGCACATCTCCGCCATACAATGTAGGTAAAAAATATTAAAATATTAAAAAGCCGGCATACAAAGCGAACACCCGTGTATCGTAGACATGGGGCGAACAATGTGATGGCGTACAGTGCGTAGCCACGCCCTACATGTTTTGTCATAGATGACATCTTCAAAGGGGCATGGGCGACGCACTGAACCATCACCTTTATAGTAAACAACGACAACCAGACCTCGTTTTCGTCTGGACCCCGATCTTAGCATTGGACATGCGCAGGAGGACACTAAGCTTCGATATGGCGTCTGCCACACAACACCAGGATAAGAACAAATAAAAAGGAAAAAAAATATTTTGTTAAAGAAAAGATTGTTAATTAACCAGAAAAAAAGGGACTCAAAGGGTATATATATACTAATATTACTGGACTAACGTCCACTCTATGTAAATGCAGGATGTGCTCCATTGAGCTACGACCACAGACTGCAATACACAGATAAACCGCAGATCAAAAAACTAGAATTAAAAAAACTAGAATATTATAGATAATATACATAATAGGCATTATCAATAAATGCATTTATTTCGATGTCTGCATTCAGCCCAAGGGGTCTAAGACATCTAATCTTGTATATCCATTCCATTTCTAACTTGGAAATGGCCTGTCTTTTGGGTCCACCTCTCCATGGTAGCTTAAGTCTATCAATACCTATAAACATAGTACCCTTAGGGTCCTGCCTGTGTACATCCAGGTAGTGTTTGGACACCGGATGGCCTTTAAAACCTCTCCTGATATTCCCAATATGCTCGTTGAGCCTGACCTGTAGGGGTCGCACCGTGCGTCCCATGTATTGCAACCCACATGGACAGGTCAGAAGGTATACAACATTGGTAGTAGAGCAAGTGATAAAAGATTTAATTGGGAAATCTCGAGAGGTGCTAGTGGAATGGAAGGGATTAACCTTCCTGTCCTTAATGGCATTAATGGAACAAACCACCCAGTTTCTGCATCTATAATATCCTACTAAATTCTGGAAGAACATAGGTTTCTCATTAGGAGGGTCACAGACACTAGGGGCCACAACTGATATAATAGAGGGAACCCCTCTAAAAACTACCTGTCGGTAAGTACCTTAGACTGAGCTTTAAAGTCAGTAATAGTAGAACAGTTATGCCTCATTCCTATATATTGACTCTTGGGTACTGAGTCAAGCCATGCTTTATGATGGAAACTGTCACGGGGTATAAATGAATTCTGATCTGTGGCCTTAAAATAAGTGGAGGTGAACAAAGTATCACCCTCACCCCAGATCTTAAGGTCCAGAAAATTAACAGTATGTAGACTAGCCTCATATTTGAATTCAATTCCCCTATCATTATTGTTCAAATCCTCCATAAATAAACAAAGAGACTCATGGATACCATTCCATAGGAGGAGGACATCATCTATATATCTTGCCCACAAAACCAGTTCAGGTCTCGGCTGGGCATAGATGACGTCCTCCTACCACTTCCCCATGAATAAATTAGCCAAACTGGGGGCAAACTTAGCCCCCATGGCTATACCCTTCGTTTGGAGGAAAAAACGGATTCTTAGTATCAGAAAAATAAGAAAAAGAAAAAATTTAATCGGGATGTGGGAAACTATAAAAATGGGTTTGTGTTCCAGTGGCAAAGTAAAATTGCGGCTGATGAGGCTGAGACCACTGGACATATGGATGTTACTTATCCCTCGAGTCAAAATAGGGATCCACAACCCTAGGTGTCTAGGAGACACTCGCATAGACCTCCCCCACCCAGAGTCAACATCCTAATCCCCCTAGACGAGTCTCTTATCGGTCGCCAGAGAGGCATAATAGAACCTCTCAACCACGTCCTCTGAGTCATACCTCTGGGGGCCCTTCAAAGTCCCCCAAAAAGAAATTTAGAAATCAGAAATCTAAAGGTCATACTCAATATAATGATAACTATTATTTAAATGGAGCAATGAGAGGTTACCAGGGAGGCCATCGCTCTAATCAGTATGACCCCCCTGGTAGAACCTATGAAGATGACCAACATTCCAGATATCCTGTTATACTCAGAACCGGTTTCAACCCCTGAGGGATATGGAACATCAATATGATAGTCAAGCTGGCTACGGTGACTGTCATCCTGGATACCAGACCCCGAGAAGAGGGACGTATAATGATAGACCGCCCTGGTATCAACCACCCTCTTCCCAACGAGGTGCACGCGTTGATCGGCACACCTCTAATCAACCCCAGTGGAAAGAATACTCCCAACCCCAACATTGGGGTTTTCCCGGAGGAGACCAAAATCATCAAAGACCCGCAGAAAAAAGAGAGGAATCAGAGGGGGGGGGGGGGGGCGGGGATCAAAGAGCCAAAAGAAAACAGGAATGAGTGGTCAAGGCATTTTCAACTTGAGTAGTGTTTCTCTGACCCAAGGTGAGACTGCTGTTCTTGACAAAGTCTTAAATTTGCACCCCCCAAGGCACTTAATAAATTCCAAACCTATATGGACATTCATAAGTATACTAGGAAATTAAACATCAAAAGATATTTATTGTCCAATCCCGTTAGTACCCAAGGCCAGAACTCTACTAATATTAGGCATTCTGGCTTGGCAAATGCGTCCTTGTTTTTTAATCCACAAGGAGGCCTATCTGCTTCGATCAAAGTCTTCAGGGATGTTCTTCTGAGAGACCTTGATCGTTTGAAAATTAAGAACATTAAAATGACAAGGGACTTACAATTAGGATTAGATCAGCTTTGCAAACAAAAGGACCTTGTTATCAGGCCAGCTGATAAAGGAGGGGGAATTGTGGTTCTTAATAAGAGTGACTATCTCCATGAGCTCGATAGAATAGTTGGAGATCGCACCACCTACACCCCCCTTAAGTCCGATCCACGTGTGAAATACAGGAAGGAATTGGGAAGGATTGTGGACCAGGGATTTGAATCAGGTATTATAAATAAAAAAGAAAAACTGTTTCTGATACCAGCATCTTCACGGATACCTATTATATATTACTTGCCCAAAATCCACAAGGATCCTGTCCATCCTCCCGGCCGCCCAATAATTAGTGGAATAGATTCCATTACTTCTAGGGCTGGCAAGTATATTGACAGTTTTCTTCAACCTCTGGTCAGATTATTACCTGCCTATATTAAGGATAGCATACATACTATCAACCTATTAAAAGATTGTGGATACAGGGAGGGACACTGGCTGGTCACTGCCGATGTTACCTCCCTGTATACCATTATTCCCCATAAGTGGGGTATTGCTTCCGTTAAATATTTCTTGAATAAAGATCTTTCACTCCCAAGGAGATAAAAGCGGTTTATAATGGACCTTCTTGAATATGCCACTACGCACAATTTCTTTTGGCATAAGAATCAGTTTTTTCCTCCAAACGAAGGGTGTAGCCATGGGTGCTAAGTTTGCCCCCAGTTTGGCTAATTTATTCATGGGGAAGTGGGAGGAGGACGTCATCTATGCCCAGCCGAGGCCTGAACTGGTCTTGTGGGCAAGATATATAGATGACGTCCTCCTCCTATGGAATGGTACCCATGAGTCTCTTTGTTTATTTATGGAGGATTTGAACAATAATGATAGGGGAATTGAATTCAAATATGAGGCTAGTCTACATACTGTTAATTTTCTGGACCTTAAGATCTGTGGTGAGGGTGATACTTTGTTCACCTCCACTTATTTTAAGGCCACAGATCGGAATTCATTTATACCCCGTGACAGTTGCCATCATAAAGCATGGCTTGATTCAGTCCCCAAGAGTCAATACATAAGAATGAGGCGTAACTGTTCTACTATTACTGACTTTAAAGCTCAGTCTAAGGTACTTACCGACAGGTTCATAGAGAAGGGGTATAAGGCATCCTTCCTCAAGGATAAATTGGATGAGGTAGAATAGCTCAATAGGGAACTTCTACTTATGGAGAAAGCTAAGACTGATCAGTGGAAAAATAATGAGTTTTCATGTCCTTTTATAACAGGATACCAACATTCTTCAATTAAGAAATTGTTGTCCAAACATTGGCATATTGTTAAAAATGATGGCGTACTAGGTCCTAAACTTCCGGAAAAACCTTAGGTAGTTTTTAGAGGGGTTCCCTCTATTAGATCAGTTGTGGCCCCTAGTGTCTGTGACCCTCCTAATGAGAAACCTATGTTCTTTCAGAATTTAGTAGGATATTATAGATGCAGAAACTGTGTGGTTTGTTTCATTAATGCCATTAAGGACAGGAAGGTTAATCACTTCCATTCCACTAGCACCTCTCGAGATTTCCCAATTAAATCTTTTACCACTTGCTCTACTACCAATGTTGTATACCTTCTGACCTGTCCATGTGTTGCAATACGTGGGACGCACAGTGCGACCCCTACAGGTCAGGCTCAACGAGCATTTTGGGAATATCAGGAGAGGTTTTAAAGGCCATTCGGTGTCCAAACACTACTTGGATGTACATAGGCAGGACCCTAAGGGTACTATGTTTATAGGTATTGATAGACTTAAGCTACCGTGGAGAGGTGGACCCAAAAGACGGGCCATTTCCAAGTTAGAAATGGAATGGATATACAAGATTAGATGTCTTAGACCCCTTGGGCTGAATGTAGACATCAAAATAAATGCATTTATTGATAATGCCTAGGATATGACATTCCATGTCTTTATGCATAGTCTCTAACCATTGTACTTTCTGAATGCTTATAATGTTGCGAGGAAGACACCAGGGCGATATGCTGTCACCCACCAACTAGACTTCATATTTTTATAATTAAGAGTTTATTATTCCAACTTGTTCCGTTCCTGGAATAATTTATGTATATTATTTTTGTCAATTCTAGTTTTTTGATCTGCGGTTTATCTGTATATTGCAGTCTGTGATCGTAGCTCAATGGACCACATTCTGCATTTACATAGAGTGGACGTTAGTCCAGTAATATTAGTATATATATACCCTTTGAGTCCCTTTTTTTCTGGTTAATTAACAATCTTTTCTTTAACAAAATATTTTTTTTTCCTTTTTATTTGTTTTTATCCTGGTGTTGTGTGGCGGACGCCATATCAAGGCTTGGTGTCCTCCTGCGCGTGTCCAATGCTAACATTGGCGTCTAGACTCAAACGAGTTCTGGTTGTCGTTGTTTACTATAAAGTTGATGGTTCAGTGCGTGGCCCGTGCCCCTTTGAAGACGTCATCTATGATGAAACATGTAGGGCGTGGCTACGCACTGTACACCATCACGTTGTTCACCCCATGTTTACTATACACGGGTGTTCGCTTTGTATGCCGCCTTTTTAATATTTTAATATTTTTTCCTACATTGTATGGCGGAGATGTGCTCTCTGTTTTTATGAAGCAATAAATTACTCTAATTTTACTACACCATCTGAGTTTTTTCTTGCCCTCAAGGCTCTTGAGACCAGCGAGTGCCTCCCTCTAGGCTTACAAATCAGAACTGCCTCCTGTTGGAACGTGGCACACAGTGGTTGATCCAGACGCTGCCATCCACCTGTCCCTGCAGAGGGCCATATCTGCATGCGCTTATGACCTTGCTATTAGGGAGGTCCACCGTTTCTGGTAAGGGTCCATTTTTATTGTCTCCTGGATTCACCGGTGGCTTGGAGTTCCTTTCACACTCCCTTCATTTTTCTTCCACTCACATGGGCTGCGTCTAATGAGCTGTGGGTATGTGATCTTCCCTCATGCGACTGGTTTGCCTTCACTGAACTCTCTATGAATGGACTGAACTTATTTCCACTACTACTTGCACTTTTCAATGCACTAGCAATTTATCACCTTGGATATTTTTCATTTTTATTTTTATCCTATTATGCAATTGGTCGTTTTTGTGTTAGGCCATTCTATGTTTACCTTATTTAATATTATTTACTTGTAAGCACTTTTTGAATCTGGTATTACTAATCATTGGTAACTCACTCACTCACCTTATATTGGCTTACATAAGAGTCCAGTCATTTATATTCTATTCACTTTTCTGTCACTTCATTGTTGAAATATCGATTTATGTCACTGAATGCAAGCGCACTTAATTTATTAATTATAGCATGCTCTAAACATTATTTCCATATGCACTACTCCAGGTTTTAGCAGAGTTATGCCCCGTACACACGGTCGGATGTTCCGACGGAAAATGTGCGATCGGAGCGTGTTGTCGAAAATTCCGACCGTGTGTGGGCTCCATCGGACATTTTCCATCAGATTTTCCAACACACAAAGTTTGAGAGCAGGCTATAAAATTTTCCGATAACAAAATCCGATCACGTCAATTCTGGCCGTGTGTGGACAATTCCGACGCACAAAGTGCCACGCATGCTCAGAAGAAATTCCGAGACGGAACACTTACTCGGTCTGGTAAAATTAGCGTTCGGAATTGGTACAGCACTTTTGTCACGCTACAATGTTTTAAATTGTTTAATACAGCGCACTCTCTTCTTTATAATGTGAGAAGAATGAAGTAGTCTTGCTGCTCATATTCACACAGACTTCTCAACTTCTTTCTTTATTATTTATCGTGATTACCTCAATATATTTTGATTTGTCACATCTGACCAAATTTCTTTTTTGTTGTTTTATTTTTGTTTTGTATTTTTTTCAAGGCTGTTTTTTTTTTAGTTTTGTTTTGTATTTTTTTCAAGGCTGATTTTTTTTTAGTTTTGTTTTCTATTTTTTTCAAGGCTGATTTTTTTTTGTTTTGGGTTTGTATTTTTTTCAAGGCTGATGTATTTTTTTAGTTTTTTTGGCTTTTACTACATAATATTTTTGTGTGTGTTTTGTGTGTCAAGTTACCACAACACCATTGATATCTTGTATTATTTAATCTCAAGGAGATTGCTTGGTGTTTGTGTCCCTTGTTAATTTCACATTGTAGTTTTGAAATGTACCTGAATCCTCACAAACAAACTGTCCTTTTTGAAGTAAACACACATAGGCGAGTATAATTGAACCAAAAATTCCTTTATTAAGTGCTCAGAACCAAACAAAGAGGGAGGAAACGCTGGAGAAACAGCAGAAATTGGTGAAGCCTTTGGCCCCCAGGGCACACATCAATTATTTTACTGAAAATTTGTGGCCTGAGGAGTCCATATATAAGGGAGTGCAGTCTGGTCCAGAAGTCCCAAAGATCATGAAAGCAGCAGATGACATCTGTGTCCCCAGGCTGTGGTCATACAAGAGACTGCATCTTTTGTCAGACCAGACTGAACCCAGGGCCATCACTCTCTGGTCTTCCTTCCACGCTTCCTTCCATGCTGTGGCTGTGGTGGTGTAGTTGTGGCAGGAGGAGGAGTATGGTCCAACTCAATCACGTCGGTATTGGGTGTGATTTCGCCACTCACCCCCTTAGTTAGGACTTTATAAAGAAGTTTCTCACACATGAGGCGTTGACCCTCCTGCATGCCCTTCAGTTTGGTGGCAGCCATGCAGGCAAAGGCCTCTTCAGGAGTGGGTAAGGCTCTGAGGGATGCAGAAGCCTCCTCAATGAGCCTGAGCGCTGAATCCTGCACGTGACTCCCCTTCCTGGGTCTTTTGTTTGGAAGGCGGAGGGGAGGAACCTGCGATTTTGTCAGGCTCCTACTGGGCCCAGGCTTCTCCTGGCTGCCACTTAGCCCCGCCTCCTCCTGGCTGCCACTAACCCCTGCCTCCTCCTGGCTGCCACATTCCACAGCCTCCTCCTGTGTGCCACATTCCAGAGCCTCGTCCTGGCTGAGGTCTTCCTGTGTATGAAAAAGGGACATAGTTTTAGTTTTTTATTCATCAATCACACACAATTTTCATCTCATGACTGTTGCAAATTGAATGTTAACAAATATAACAGACTATCATTCTGAGCCCAGCATTTTTCATTATTGTCCCAATTATTTTGGCCCACTATTGTCTATTGATATGTAAAAAACTGTATTAAATCAGCAATTAGTGATCAATAATAACATCTAGTAAACATCATTTATTTATTGACCAGAAATCTGTAGAAGAGTGCTATACCTGACTCTATCTGGGCTCCTCCACTTCTTCCTGGCTGGAAGTCCCAGGGTGGACACCGGAAGCCTCAGCTGGGGTGGAAGGAAGAGTGGAAGGAAGGGTTTAGAGGGTTTCCCTGACTCCAGTCTGGTCTGACAGAAATCGCAGTCTCTCATCGTACCACAGCCTGGGGACATAAACCTCATCTGCTGCAGCTCCTGATCTCTGGGAATCCGTGACCTTCTTGCGCTCCCTTAGATAAGTGCTCCTCAGGCCACCAATTTTGGCTTTTAAATAGGGGATGTTTGCCGTGGGGACCACCGGCTTCACCAACTCCAGCAGTTTCTCCAGCGCTGCCTGCCTCTTTTGTTTATTATTGTAATGTGGATGTTTCACCTGCCACAGACAGGGCAGCTCCCTGTACTTGTCTATGAACAGGGGGAGGAAGTTGTGGTCATTGAAGCCATCCATTTTATCTGCAAGACACAACACAAGACAAACCCTAATGTCAGGCAAAACTCTCCTAATCTTGTTACAATATAGGCCTCAATCTAGAAGCAGTATAGGCCCAAGTTTTGCTCTTACCTTCGTTATCACGATCGGCGCCTCCAATACTCCTTCCTCCGTTCACAGATCGTACGTACTACGCACGCATGTTACGCTTTATAGACACTGCGCATGCGTGTAACTCCGCCCGCCCCTGACGTTCTTTCTAGTCTATTCCCCGCCCCCTCTCATTCGGCGCAGTGGGGGAAGAGCACATGGCGGAGACACAGCAGGTGCGTGCTAATTACAGCAACGAGGAGGAGGAGGAAAGCCCGGGGCCAGAAACGTCAGGATCCAGAAGGAGAAGATTTAAGGCATCGAATATGTCCTTTGGGGAGATGTTGGACATCCTGAAGAGGGCCGACTATGACGGGAAGTATGGACCTTACCCCAACCCCAATGTCAGAAAGGCCAAGATCATGGCGAAAGTGGTCAAGAGTCTGCACCAGAATTTCGGGGTACAACGATCGAAAGATCAGCTCAGGAAGCGGTGGTCGGACCTGAAATTAAGAGAGCATGAGCAGTACCAAAAGATCCGGAGAGTGCTGCAAAAAAGTAAGTAGTTGTCCTGTGTTCCTATTCTTTATGTTTATTACGTTCGTGCTACTCCATGTGCTTTTCTTAACTGTTATCCAGTTTCAAAAGGCAACTTTCATGTTCATGGGCACATTATTCATTCGTAAAAACATTGTTCGTTCAGCCTATAAAACACCATTGTTTTGGCCATATGCATTTGCCCACATTTTTTAGGGTCTACTTGTCTGAAACTAATTTGGTTGTGTAGATGGGTTTGTTACTAGAATGAAATGCTAACTAGATTCTGTGTAAGGAGAAGACACTCAGCAGCCATTTACACATTTGGACGCTGGAGCACTAGTGTGGGACACAAGAACACCCTTTTTATTAGGGGTCCCACACAGGTGCTCCAGTGTATACTATACTGGTGTCTCCATCTATGAAGCTTGTACAAAACAGGTAAGTATTGAAGCTTGACAAAGGACAAGAAAAATGCAACATCTTTGAACTCTGCCAAAACAGACAATTGTACCCCACTTCCAAGCAATGTTTCATATTTATACTTCTGCCATCAAATATCTGTGTGCTAAGTATACCTATTTTTTTTTACATAGGGGAGAAAAGACTCGGAGGACACCCCTCATCCGAGGAGACCAGAGACCCCCCACCTCTGGAAGAAGGGGAAATCCACCCAAGACAAGCAGAGCAGGAGGAGGAAGATGTGGTGGAAATTGGCACCACAACAGGTGAGTGTCTGCGACCACAGGCTCAGGTAAGAGAGGGATGCCGGCATATTTATAATACATGGTGTGTTTTTTGGTTTCTATCTTTTTAGGTGATCGTGATGTTGTGGATCCAGATCCTTTCACCTCGGAAAGTGCACAGATCTTGATCAGGGAGATCATGGGGTGTAATAGGGACTTGGAAAACATCAAGAAAAACATCAATGATGTACTTCAAAAAAGGAAGAACATCACTGATGTTTTAGGGAGAGTTTAAAACCCCTCCAAATTCCTTTGGTTTTTTTGTGTGCTAAAATTTTTTGACATTTTTGACAAATTTGCAAAAAGCCAAATTTTGAAGATGCACACAGTGTGTCAACATGTGCTATCTGCCATCACGGGAGATCAATGTAGGCGTTTTGGGGGTGCAACCCCTTTCTCAATAATAAAGTAGCTGTGAGGAAGGGGTTGCACCCCCAAAACACATCCCTTGATCCCCTGTGATGGCAGGTAGCACATGTTGACATTTGTAAATTTGTGTGCATCTTCAAAATTTGGCTTTTCCTGGGGTGACTTCACCCCATCTGAATGCAATATCAAACACAGTTTGTAAATACTCATGTCTGATATTGCCTTTAAGTTCTACCAAAAGTGAACTATGTAAGTTCAAGATTTGTGTCTTTCTTGTTGTTTTTAAACATGCCTGTTTTATCTTAAATGGACATTTCTACTTTTTCTAATATGACACTAAAAATTGTTATACAACAAACATGTTGGTTTGTTTTAAAAACCTTTTCTAAATGCACATGTGATTGTGCTGGAATTAAAAAGATTGTTAATCAAGAATGTGTGGATTAGTGTCTCAACGCTACAACACTTTTGTGGTGCTCTAATTGGTGTTTTCTGTGACAATGGGTGTTATTTCCTAAGGGCAAATCCACTTTGCACTACAAGTGCAGTTGTAGTGCAAAGTGTCTTTGCCTTTAGTAACTAACACCCAACAGTGCTTTGTAAGGTTACACAATCACGCCATTTTCAGGACTCACCACATTTCTGTCAGGGTCAGCTAAAACAAACACAAGCAGTAAATGTCACCAAAGATTTGAGTAGTTATTTGTTTTTTTTATTAGAAAAAGGTTTCAGACATTGTCTGGCATATTAATAACCCCCCTACCCACAAAGTATTTAAGGTATCTTAGCCAGACATCACGGGCACTCAGGGGGGGCAAGCCCGGACGGCCACTTTCAAGCACCGTCAGGGTTGTTTCATTTTGAATTCCAGCCTCAGGCCCAACTGAGCTAGCATAGTTGGCAGAATGTTGCCGTAAAAAGTTGTGTAGAACACAGCACACCAGGATTATATGATTCAGTTTATACTCCGCCATATGTATGGGTGTAAGAAATAGGCGGAACCAGCTGGCCATGATTCCAAACGTGTTCTCCACCACTCTTCTGGCTTTGGCCAGCCGGTATTTAAAAACCCTCTGGTCCGGGGTGAGGGTCCTCATCGGGAATGGCCGCATAAGATGATCCCCCAGAGCAAATGCTTCATCCACAGCAAAGACGAATGGGAGTCCTTCCACATTGTCTTCTGGAGATGGCAAGTCCAAGCTGCCATTCTGGAGACGCCTGTAGAACTCCGTCTGGGCGATGACTCCACCATCGGACATCCGGCCATTCTTCCCCACGTCCACATACAGGAACTCATAAGTAGCCGACACCACCGCCAACATCACAATACTATTGAACCCCTTATAATTATAATAGTACGACCCCGAGTTGGGTGGTGGGACAATGTGGACATGTTTCCCATCAATTGCCCCTCCGCAGTTAGGAAAGTCCCACCGCTGGGCAAAGTGGGAGGCCACAGTCTGCCATTCCTGTGGCATGGACAGAAACTGTGGAGTCAAACAAAAAAAATATTAATTCATTTTGCACATAAACAGGGAAAGCAGATTAGACACAAACATTCTTGGCCAACATCAGTATAACATTTATTTGAGGGAGTTTTTAAAGACCAAAGTATAAGGTACACCTATCAGAATCCCCCTCCCCCCCTCTCATGGGCCATTTCTAACATTGGGGGGGGGACTCTTGGACAGGTAACCCTCTCCACTTCATTGAGAGATGAATGCCTAAATAATGGGTATTACTTTGAACAGCCCGTCCTTAGTTACACTATTGGCAGCCCACTGGACAGGTAAGAAGTGTCATAATACAAAGATATAAATACACATTGTACACATTTGAGTACATTTGGACATTCTGCTATTACCTATCAAGATAATAATAGTATACAAAAACTTTAAACATTACCAATGGGTGTATGGACAGGGGATTATAGCGGTGCTAAAGTCAAGGGGTACAAAAAAGGAAAAGACGAAAAGGAAGGTATATAAAAGGCAAAAAATTACAAAGTTTATTGATACTAATACATATATAGAAAAATACACTTAGGTCAATTAACACTTAAAATAAATATGTATACTGTATGTGACCCAGAATATGATGAGATAGGCCGGATGGAGATGGCCGTCGAAGTGGGGGCTCGATTTCCTACATGTTTCGCCAAGACATTGGCTTCTTCAGGGAACAAGAGCTCAAATGATACATATATAAGAAAGGTCTGTATATAGAAATATAGAAAACATCATGTGAGCAAGATTGTTTATCAATGCAGTACTTAGTATACACTCAAGAAGATTAATATTGTGGCTGGACAATCATGCAACCAGGTGGACCACTAATACCGGTGGCGCAAACGTACCTGAAACGCCGGCACCCAGGGGGGGGCGCACGCAGGCGTCACCGCAGGGGAATGGGCAGGCCGCGCCGTATAGTGTGCCTGCAGGGGGCATACAGTAGACCTGGCAATGGAATGTATTGAAAATATGTAAGTAATTATCGAATTTTGCATAAGAGGGACTGGAGATGGTGCAGTTACGCATCAATTGCATAAGGCCAAAATATATAAATAAATGTGTCTGTATCTCTTAGAAAGATATAAAACTCACACTTTTCTTTAAAAACAGTAGAATGAAGTGGGCACAGAGTGCCTGTAGATGGATGTACGCACACAGCAAGGCAGTCAACGAAGTCAATGGGATCGGCAGTCAATTGAAAAGGGGGCCTGAGTAGGAAAATGGATTACTTTAAGGGTAATACTAAAGATCATTCAAAACTTAACCAGGAAAGGTTCATCAAGGAGGTACTTACTTAATGGAATATACTGCCAGATGGAAGTCTCATATTGGTGCAGTCGCATACATGAGATGCTTAGCTCGGAGATTCTTTATAAAGATTTTTTTTAAGAGAAAGGGGCAGCAATTGCAACAAGTCCTAAGGAGAACAGATGTAAGGGGAAAAGTTAGGACAACATAGGCTCTATTGAGGACAAATAAGGCTGCTGGGGAGACAGGAAGCATATTACCTGATCAACCATATAGCAGACAGTGTGACTTAAAAGAAATCGATGTTGAGAATAGCCAAAAGAATGGATGATAAGTCCAAAGTGACTCCTATAAAAGAAGTTTAGGAGCTCGTTTAAACAATAAAATGGGGAAAAGAATCCACTTGCGGTTTCTTTTACAGTTCTTTTAAGGTATTTCATACCACTACCACGACCTTGTTATCGGCTACTAGCGTATCTCTTTTTATACTAATTATTTCTTTATCTGATTTTTTGCATATCTGTCCAAATCTCAACTTTTATTTGTATTCATAGATATGTAAAGTTTTCTGATATTGTATTAACACAATTCTTTAATGCTTATATTTTTTCGATGTAAGTCTAGGTCATACCAGTATTGCCTGTGTTTCATCGTGTATTTCTCTGTGTAACTAGGACCTGTGTGCGTACATCCATCTACAGGCACTCTGTGCCCACTTCATTCTACTGTTTTTAAAGAAAAGTGTGAGTTTTATACCTTTCTAAGAGATACAGACACATTTATTTATATATTTTGGCCTTATGCAATTGATGCGTAACTGCACCATCTCCAGTCCCTCTTATGCAAAATTCGATAATTTCTTACATATTTTCAATACATTCCATTGCCAGGTCTACTGTATGCCCCCTGCAGGCACACTATACGGCGCGGCCTGCCCATTCCCCTGCGGTGACGCCTGCGTGCGCCCCCCCCTGGGTGCCGGCGTTTCAGGTACGTTTGCGCCACCGGTATTAGTGGTCCACCTGGTTGCATGATTGTCCAGCCACAATATTAATCTTCTTGAGTGTATACTAAGTACTGCATTGATAAACAATCTTGCTCACATGATGTTTTCTATATTTCTATATACAGACCTTTCTTATATATGTATCTTTTGAGCTCTTGTTCCCTGAAGAAGCCAATGTCTTGGCGAAACATGTAGGAAATCGAGCCCCCACTTCGACGGCCATCTCCATCCGGCCTATCTCATCATATTCTGGGTCACATACAGTATACATATTATTTTAAGTGTTAATTGACCTAAGTGTATTTTTCTATATATGTATTAGTATCAATAAACTTTGTAATTTTTTGCCTTTTATATACCTTCCTTTTCGTCTTTTCCTTTTTTGTACCCCTTGACTTTAGCACCGCTATAATCCCCTGTCCATACACCCATTAGTCATTTGATTATCTTGGGGATGAGGTGCTGTATCCTACGGTACCATCTAGCCACCTCTACATTTTTTAAACATTACCATTTGAAAGTATACAGGCAGGCCCTTGCACTACATGCTTTGGGGAATTCATCCATAAATCTGACCACAAAAGAGGTGGGTATAGTGTGTATGGGTTTGGCAAAGTCAGCAGATAGATGATTGAGGATAGATAGAGAATTGGTATCAGCTGACTTAGCAGTTGGGGGGAGGGAGGGTTAAAAATAATTTGGGGACCCCCCAAAAAAAGCCTCTGGCACTCTGCCTGAATTTAAAGCACAAATCACATTTTAAAACATTTTAGGGGGTGTTTGGGGTAAAGCACTACTATGGAGCTGATAAAATACATTGTTAAGTGACTACATGAGGTGAATATAGGGCCAGGAGAGCATGCTGGGGAGGTAAGTGAAGGCAAATATGTATGAAGGACAACAAAAATAATTACCTAAAAATCCAGCACGCATGAGGACAAAGGGGGCATTCACAGCATATTACAATCATGGTAATTAGGGAATGAGGAAAGAAATACAATATATTAGCAAACATTAAATACAATAAAATGTGATATTAAAGGATAAAACACTTACCTTAATATAATCCTTCTGCAGGACCTGGATGATGGCAGAACAGGTCTCTGGGATAATGATCCCCAGAGCCTGGGGGGAGATGCCTGTCGAGAACTTCAACTCCTGCAGGCTTCTTTCCGTCGCCAAGTACCGCGGGGTGGCGACTAGCCTCTGCTCTGTAGTGATGGCTTGCCTCATGCAGGTATCCTGCCTGCTAATATAAGGGGTCAGCAAAGCCAACAAACGGTGAAATACAGGGTCCGTCATCCGGAGAAAGTTCCTGAAATCATCAGGATTATTCTCACGGATCTCACGGAGCAAAGGCATATGACAGAACTGGTCACGCTGAAGCAACCAATTCTTGGTCCATGAACTCCTCCCCACCCTGTTCATGGACTGGACTTGTGTCAAGGTAAGGACCCCAACACCAAGCCCCCGCACAACACGAACTCTACGAGGAGTACGTATACGCAACATGGCTAGAAAATGGTCGGCTGCTCAGAACGAAGTAACAGAACGCACTGAAGAACAGCAAGACCTGTAAAGTGCGACCTGAAAAACAGTAACGAATGAACAAGAACAGTATGACAAGAGTCACGCGTCACTTGCTGCACGCACTGAAGAGCAGATACAAACCCACAAGCACAAACTGAACAGCAAAAAACGATCTGAAAACCACGAGTCTGAAAAAGCGCGAATCGTCTCTCACCAAACTTTTATTAACACGAGATTAGCAAAAGGAGCCCAAAGGGTGCCGCGCTTGGTTCTGATATGGCCTTTTCTAGTCTCGTCGTACGCGGTGTACATCACCACGTTCTTGGCGATCGGAAATTCCGACAACTTTGTGCGACCGTGTGTACGCAAAACAAGTTTGAGCCAACATCCGTCGGAAAAAATCCATGAATTTTGTTGTCGAAATGTCTGATCAATGTCCGATCGTGTGTACGGGGCATTAGGGTTTGGGCGCTATTTGGTTTCAGGGAACTATAGTAAATTCGATTTTGGGAGTATTTTCTCACCAGCGCTATAGTGAATACAGTTTTCGCGCTAATTAGCACTAATTTGCGCTAATTAGCGCCGCAGCTCTATAGCAAATGACCCCCAGTATCTTGATCTATTATTATAATGTTCAGCCTCATCAGGAGTATGTAAAGGGCCCTTTCACATGGGGTGGACTCCGCCAGAAGCCTGCCTGCTCAGTGGGGAATCTGTCCACTGATCCCCGCAGAGCAGGCAGGTGGCTTGTCCGTGTCTGCTCCGCTTATGCAGAGAGGATACAGACGCAGCCTGCTCTCCTCTATAGGCAGTCAGATGTAAACGGACCCCCTGTGGGTTTACACCCGACAGCCATCCAATCCGATAGACGGATGGGGAACAGGTCCCCAATCCGTCTTTTTTTTTAGTGGATCGGATTTTGGCAGGTGTCAACAGACACTGCTTCATAGAGGGCAATGGATGGTCAAATTGGGTCCGCCTAAAAAATTGACAATCAGTCCACCCTTGTGAATGGAGCCTTAGACAGTCCTAGAATGTCCAAATTTAAAGTGATTGTAAAGGTTCAAGTTTCTTTTTTTTTTAATAACTTACCTGCTCTGTGCAATGGTTTTGCACAGGCAAAGCCAGGCTGTGTGCGTCTATTGACATACACATCGCTGCTCGGCCCCATCCCCTGCTCTCTGTTAGCAGAGAGAGCCGCTGTAGACGGGCACAGCGCTGGATCGACACAGGCCTCAGGCAAGTGTTTGGGGGGAGCTGACCACGGAAGGTTTTTGTACCCTAAGGCAGAGAATGCTTTAAGGTAAAAAAAAAACTGCTACAGCCATAAGAATGGTACTAACTTTACCAGCTGGCGAAAGGCTTTCAGATCAAAGTGATGGCTGAGGATGCAGCTAATCCAGACCTGTGCTAGCTGTGTGTGATTAGCTGCAGTGGAAGGCAGAGGAGACAATATAGGTCAAGAGGGTGTCTCCCTAAATAAAAACTGTCACCTGCCCAATGCTATCACATTGTTAACTTTATTGCTATCACAAGGGGAAAAAAGTAAAGAAAAAAAAACAATTAAAAAAATATATAAAAAATAAATTATATACAATAAAAATAATTTAAAAAAATAAAGCACCCCCATACACAATTAAAACATGCAGTGTAGGTCAAGCACATGTACAGTATCTCACAAAAGTACACCCCTCACATTTTTGTAAATATTTTATTCTATCTTTTCATGTGACAACACTGAAGAAATGACACTTTGCTGCAATGTAAAGTAGTGAGTATACAGCTTGTATAACAGTGTTAATTTGCTGTCCCCTAAAAATAAATCAACACACAGCGAATAATGTCTAAACCGCTGGCAACAAAAGTCAGTACACCCCTAAGTGAAAATGTCCAAATTGAGCCCAAATTTCCAGTGGCTTCACAGGTTGCCACTGGAGTCCTCTTTCACTCCTTCATGACGACATCACGGAGCTGAAATGTATAGTTATTCCTGCGCTACCATGTAAATGAAGGGCAATGAACGTTGAACTGCTGCAAGCACCGAATATAGGTCAAGCTCAGCCCATACAGCAATAGAAATAAAATATGTAATAATTGGTGCTGCGCTGTTCCTAAAAAAAAAACAAAAACACAAAAAAAAAACCTATGCTGCTAGAAGTAGTAGTACAAAGGTAAATGAACACGTAAAATTATATAAACCAATAAAAAACCAGAAACAATATAACACACATCCATTAATGTCTAAACCGCTGGCAAAAAAAGTGAATACACCCCTAAGTGAAAATGTCCAAATTGGGCCCAATCCCTCCCCGGTGTCATGTGACTCGTTAGTGTTACAAGGTCTCAGGTGTGAATGGGGAGCAGGTGTGTTAAATTTGGTGTTATCGCTCTCACTCACTCATACTGGTCACTGGAAGTTCAACATGGCACCACATGGCAAAGAACTCTCTGAGGATCTGGCCTGGGCTATAAGAAGATTGCCAAGACCCTGAAACTGAGCTGCAGCACGGTGGCCAAGACCATATAGTGGTTTAACAGGACAGGTTCCACTCAGAATAGGCCTCGCCATGGTAGACCAAAGTAGTTGAGTGCACGTGCTCAGCATCATATCCAGAGGTTGTCTTGGGAAAATAGACGTATGAGTGCTACCAGCATTGCTGCAGAGGTTGAAGGGGTGGGGGGGTCAGCCTGTTAGTGCTCAGACCATACCCCACACACTGCATCAAATTGGTCTGCATGGCTGTCGTCCCAGAATAAAGCCTCTTCTAAAGATGATGCACAAGAAAGCCACAAACAGTTTGCTGAAGACAAGCAGACTAAGGACATGGATTACTGGAACCATGTCCTGTGGTTTGATGAGACCAAGATAAACTTATTTGGTTCAGATGGTGTCACGCGTGTGTGGCGGCAACCATATAAGAAGTACAAAGACAAGTGTGTCTTGCCTACAGTCAAGCATGGTGGTGAGGGTGTCATCATCTGTGGCTGCATGAGTGCTGCCGGCACTGGGGAGCTACAGTTCATTGTGGGAACAGTATTTGTACATTGAAACCATATCCCCTCTCAAGCGACTCTTCTCCAGAGAGAATAAGTTCAGTCCATTTATTAGCTTTCTTGTGCTTCTGTGGACTCTCTCCAGTTCCAGCACATCCTTCTGGAGGACTGGTGCCCAGAACTGGACAGCATACTTCAGGTGCGGCCGGACCAGAGTCTTGTAGAGTGAGAGAATTATCGTTTTGTCTCTGGAGTTAATCCCCTTTTTAATGCATGCCAATATTCTGTTTGTTTTGCTTGCAGCAGCTTGGCATTGCATGCCACCGCTAAGCATATCATTTACTAGAACCCCCAGGTCCTTTTCCATCCTAGATTCCCCTAGAGGTTCTTCCTCTAGTGAATAGATTGCATTCATATTTTTGCCACACAAATGCATTGTTTTACATTTTTCTACATTAAACCTCATTTGCACTGGCTAATACCCTTATTTAATATGCTCCTAAAGCATACCCATTTTTCCTCTGTGTTCTTTGTTCTTAAGATTTTATCCCATTTAGTACCTTCTAGCAAGGATTGTGGTTTAGGGAAGTTGGCTCATTTGAAATTCAGTGTCTTGGTATTCCCCTTATGTTTCCTATTTGTGTGACTTATACTGAAACTAATTGACCTATGATCGCTATTTCCTGAATTGCCCCGTATTTCCACATCCGTGATCAGTTCTGTATTGTTGGTAACTAGTAGGTCTAGTAACGCTTTGTTTCTAGTTTGTGCATTTACCATCTGACCCATGCAATTGTCCTGCAAGACATTTAGGAAATGGCGAGCTTTAGATGAATGCGTGGTTCCTTTTGCCCAGTCTATGTCTGGATATTTAAAATCCCCCATTATGACACTTCCCATCCTTGCCGCTAATCCAAATTGTGATAGGAGGTCCGCCTCCCCCTCCTCTCTCTGGTTAGGGGGCCTATAGCATACCCAATATTACTTTCCCTTTAGTTTCTTCCTTTTGTAGCTCTACCCATAGGGATTCCACTTCCTCCCTTGCTCCCTTAGTGATATTGTTTCTCACATTCACTTCATTTTTGATATACAGGCAAACCCCTCTCTCTTTTTTACCCTCTCTATCCCTGCGATATAGGGAATACCCTTGAATGGTTGCCAGCCAATCATGAGAGATGTTGAACCAAGTCTCTGAAATTCCTACAAAATCTAAATCCTCATCGTACAACAGTAGCTCTAGTTCTCCCATCTTGCCCGCCAGACTCCTGGCATTGGCGAACATGCCACGTAGTTTAGACCAGTCACATACTATCTCCTTATTGGGTATTCTGACGTTGCAAATACTGTACTTACCTCGGTTTTAGGTGGTTTAGTCAACCTACCATTAATGCCCCCAATATTACCCTCTGGAATTAGTTCCACGCTGACTATCTCTACCTCTGGACCCTCCTCCCGTCGCCTAGTTTAAAAGCCTCTAACTTGTCGGCCATTTCAGCTATTAACTTTCAGCTATTGAGAATCTTTTTAAACAGCTAAGAAAAGTGTAAAACATGAAAAGGAACAAAAACTCCACCTGTTGGCTGAATATGAAAATAAAAATATTAATGAACAATACTTAAAGCGGACCTTCCTTCATTTTTTCATCTTTCCATCTATTACATTTTCTGCCCTTGTTGTTTTAACTTTGGATAGTAAAACTTTTTTTTTTCTGCCAGTAAATACCTTATACATTCCACTTGACTGGTCATTAGCCTAGGCTTATGGCATCATGCACAGCTCTCTCTCCAACTCTCGTGAGTTTGCCAGGAAGGGAGGGGGGGATGAGTCATAAGAGGGCCAATGAGAGCTGCAGGGCTGCAGAGCTGGAGGTGTGCCTCTGTGTGTCTGTGTAAATCCAAGAAGTGAACAGGCAGCAGCTTCAGCTGCCCACAGTTAAAATGGTTACATCCAGATTTAGTAGAGGGAGATTTCTGCAGCATATTTGCAAGTACAGAATCACAGTATATATAGTATATATAAAATAATATGCAAAGTGGTTGGAGGAAAGCTTTAGAATGGCAAAGATGTTTTTATTACAAATTATGTGAGCAGACTGCAGTTCCTCTTTAACATTTATCTGACAAAAAATAAAATATAAGAAAGCAATATGTAGTTTTACAGTTGTGATAAAGTAAATGCACCTCGTGGAATTTGCTGATTTTTTTCTTTCATACAGTATTTAAACAGACAAAACGTTTTTAGTTAAAAGATGCTTAAGCTTACAGATAAAGGCAATATACTTAAACAAATTACACATAAAATTGACCTGGTGTATTCATTCTAATAATCATTTTAAATTAACAAAAAATTAGATCTGAAGGTGTAAAAAGTAAGTACATCCCCATCACCCACCACTGCAAATCCATAAAATTAGAATCAAGTGTTCCAGTCTAGATGAAGTGCCAATGATTAAAACCTATTTAGAAAGTATGCAGGTGGAATTGGTCTTATTTAAACCTCAGATATCTAGGGTCTGTTGTTCTTTTTACTATTGAGGTGTGGTATCATCATGCTAAAATTAAATGAGCTTTATAAGGCTCTTAGAAAGAAGGTTGTTGATACCTATATGGGTCTGGTAAGGGATTTAAAAAGATCACTGAAATATTTAAAATAAACCATTCCACTGTAGGAAACATACATACTGCTAAATCTGTCCAGGACTGTCTTCAGAATGAAGTGTGTCTAAAGGTTTGGTGAATGGTCCAATATCTCAACGGCAACATGTGCGCATGCACCTGGCTATCCAGAGACACGTCGAGAAGCACCACCTAGCATGGAATACATGTGGCCATCAGGGTAAACCTGCTGCAGGCAGTCAAATGTGATCAGTGTGAGAGGTAGGTCACAGTGCAATGGAGCAATGAGTGAACAGCAAGTTCTGCCACAAATTGGGGAAACCGGTGATGGAGATGTATAAAATAATGGTGCAAGTGTACAGGATGGAAGCTGTGAGCAGAAAATGTGTTTACAGCTGGTTGAAATGCTTTTGCAACAGGAAGGAAACGACTGAGGATGAGCTACGTTTGGGTCGGCCATCAGCAAGCAGAACCCCAGACATGATTGAGTGAGTGTGACAAATGCTGGCACGAGATCGGCATCTGAATCTAGGAGTGATGGCGGAGAAATTGGGCATTAGCAAGGATGCGGTGTGCTCCATCGCCTGCAAAGATTTGGGTAAGCAGAAGATATGTTCCCGGTTTTTCCTGCGCAAGCTGACAGACGAACAGAAAGCAAAACGAATTGAAACCTCTGAAGATTTCATTACCACGTGTGACCAGGATCCTTTCTGCACACCATCCGATCCATGTACGCCAATTCTTGGCTCAGCGCGGTGTACCTGTTCTCGATTATCCACTTTACTCCCCTGATCTGGCGCCTGTGGACTTTTTTGTGTTTCCCTGCCTGAAGAGTGTCATAGAAGGCGCACATTTTGCGGACGTGGTGGAAATCCAAGAAGGTGTGACAGCAGTTCTGCAATCGATTCCTAAAGAGGCATTTGCTGACAGTTTCCAGAAGCTTTATGAACGCTGCCAAAAGTGTGTTGTGAAGGATGGCAGTTATTTTAAGCTTATTAGTATCCAGAGCTTTTTTTCAGAGGAACACAGTTCCGGTACCTCCAGCACTGAATGTATGTAATAGCTGCTGGGGGATCTATTGTCACTGGCGAGACTCTGTTTTTGTGTGAGGGTCTATTGTTGCTGGTGGGGGATCTATTGTTGCTTGGGAGTCTTATGTTGCTGGGAGGGATCTACTATTGAGGGAGAGGTCTATTATTGTTAGCCTATGGAGGGTCTATTGATGCTGGTTGCTGGGAGATCTGTTGCTGCTGGGGTGGATCTTTTGTTGCTGGGGATGGTATTTTGTTGTGGGTGGTTCATTGTTGCTGTAGTGTCTATTTTTGTTTTGGGGGAACTATTGTTGCTGGGGTGGGGTCCATTGTTGCTGGGGGAGTCTATTGTGTGAGAGATCTATTGTTGCTGGGGTGGGGTCTATTGTTGCTGGGGGGGGGGGCTATTGTTGCTGGCTCCAAGGGATCAATTTTAATGCTTTTCTTATTATTAGACAAGAACAAATTCCATACAAATTATTTAGCACCACAAAACGATACTTGGGGAAGTACTGGGAGGTAGATAGGGGGTGGAACCAAGGGACGTGCTCAGAGGATGGTAGGGGGCGGAGACAAGGGGGACTCAGAAAGGGAGTGTTCCTGCACCTATTTTCTGAGAAAAAAAGCCCTGTTAGTATATAAAAATGTAATTGTGGGATCTGAAGGTAATTCTTGTAACAGTTGGTAGTCAAAATGCATGTATCTACAGGTGAGGTGTGTCATAAAAAAAGACTTTGCTGTCCAAAAAGAGCATTAGAGCAAGATTACAGTTTTCTGTTGAATGTGTACTAGGCCTTCTAGAACAATTTGATAGAATGGAGTGATGTAAAGAAGGGGAGAGGGGGAGGAAGAGAAGGAGGTGGAGAATGAATGTGGGAGGGGAATCTCACCCCTCCGCTGCAAGGATGATGCCATACTCCCTTTGAACATACAGTGCCTTACAAAAGTATTTACCTCCCTTGGCTTTTTACCTATTTTAATACATTACAGCCTTTAGTTCAATGCTTTTTTAATCTGAATTATATGTGATGGATCAGAACACAATAGGCTAAGTTGGTGAAGTAAAATTAGAAAAATATATACATAAAACTATTTTTCAGAAATAAAAACTGATAAATGGCTTGTGCGTATGTATTCACCCCCTTTGTTATGAAGCCCATAAAAAGCACTGGTGCAACCAATTACCTTCAGAAGTCACATAATTAGTGAAATGATGTCCAAGTGTCACATGATCTGTCATTACATATACACACCTTTTTGAAAGGCCCCAGAGGCTGCAACACCTATGCAAGAGGCACCACTAACCAAAAACTACCATGAAGACAAAGGAACACTTCCAAACAAGTAAGGGACAATGTTGTTGAGAAGAAGTACAAGTCAGGATTAGGTTATACAAAAATGTCCAAATCTTTGATGATCCCTAGGAGCACCATCAAATTTATCATAACCAAATGGAAAGAACATGGCACAACAGCAAACCTGCCAAGAGACGGACGCACACCAAAACTCACAGACCGGACAAGGAGGGCAATAATCAGAGAGGCAGCACAGAGACCTAAGGTAACCCTGGAGGAGCTGCAGAGTTCCACAGCAGAGACTGGAGTATCTGTACATAGGACGACAATAAGCCGTACACTCCATAGAGTTGGGCTTTATGGCAGAGTGGCCAGTAGAAAGCCATTACTTTCAGTAAAAAACAAAATGGGACGTTTTGAGTTTGCGAAAAGGTATGTGGAAGACTCTCAAAATGTATGGAGGAAGGTGCTCTGGTCTGATGAGAATAAAATTGAACTTTTTGGCCTTCAAAGAAAACGCTATATCTGGCTCAGCAGGCTGGGTGATGGGCACCGGCTCAGCAAGCTGGGTGATGGGCGCCGGCCCAGCAGGCTGGGTAAAGGGCGCCTGCTCAGCAAGCTGGGTAAAGGGCGCCTGCTCAGCAAGCTGGGTAACGGTGCCGGCTCAGCAGGCTGGGTAATGGGACCAGCTCAGCAGACTGGGTAACAGGCCCTGAATCATCAGGCTGGGTAACGGGCACCGGCTCAGCAGGCTGGGTAACGGCACCGGCTCAGCAGGCTGGGTAACGGGCCCTGGCTCAACAGGCTGGGTAACAGGCCCTGGCTCAACAGGCTGGGCAACGGCACCAGAACATCAGGCTGGGCCATGGGCACTGGAACATCAGGCTGGAACATGGGCGCCGGAACTTTAGATGGGACCTTGGGCACTAGAACATCAGGCTGGACCGTGGGCACTGGAACATCAAGCTGAACAGCAAATACTGGAGCATCAGGCCGGACAGTAGGCAGAAGGCTGGCAGGGTTAGGTGGGTCATCAGGTTCAGGACCATCAGAGGCTAGCCTGACCCCATTGGCAATCATGGAGGCAGGTTGGAGTGGATCGGATGGCATGGAAGCAGACTGGAGCAGATCAGCAGGCATGGAGGCAAACTGGAGCAGATCGGTTGGCATGGAGGCAGACTGGAGCAGATGGGCTGGCATGGAGGCAGACTGGAGCTAATCGGCTGGCATAGAGGCAGACTGGAGCAGATGGGCTGGTGTGGAGGCAGACTGGAGCAGATGGGCTGGCATGGAGGCAGACTGGAGCAGATGGGCTATCGTGGAGGCAGGCTGGAGCAGATCAGCTGGCATAGAGGCAGGCTGGAGCAGATCGGCTGGCGCGAAGGCAGGCTGGGGCAGATCGGCTGGCGTGGAAGCAGGCTGGAAAAGATCGGCTGGTGTAGAAGCAGGCTGGAGCAGATCGGCTGGTGTGGAAGCAGGTTGGAGCAGATCGGCTGGCTTGGAAGCAGGCTGGAGCAGATCGGCTGGCATGGAAGCAGTCTGGAGCAGATCGGCTGGTGTGGAAGCAGGCTGAAGCAGATCAGCTGGCGTGGAGACAGGATTGGATAATGGCAGGATTGTACAGGTTGGAAAAAACTTTTGTTTCATTTTGGGATCAGCCACTGAAGCCTTGTAGGTTACTGCAGGGCTGTAAATAGGGGGTGCAGCTGATGGAAGAGAAGAGTTTGAGCATGGTAAGAAAGAAGAACCAGTTACTAAAGGGGGTCTTTGTGGAATTTCTGCAGGCAGGAGAGAGGAGGCAGATGGGTTAAAGGCAGGATAGGTGCAGCATATGGAATCAGGATACTGATATTTAGTTGGTAGCAGGGTATATTGGGCTGTAAATGTGGTTGCCGTGGGTGATGGGAAAAGAGACCACTGAGCAGGCAGGTCTCTGGCAGCAGGAATGGCCTGTTGCAATCTGACTGAGGCTGAGTGTAATAGATCTGACCATGCCTGTAGTAAAGTTTGAACAAAATATGTCTTACATACTGCCCGTCTAACCAGGGACTGCGTTAATACACTCTGATAACACCTGCTGAGAGCATGAGGAATAATGCTCAAAGAAAGAAACTGGGTCATCCTCTAATAACCACACCAGAGACTCAACCTGATCAAAACTGAAGGGGGGAGAAAAATCATCACTGCCTCTTGGAGTACTGAACAAGGCTAGCTCTGCACACACCTGAATTAAAGACTGAACATCCCCAAACAGCATATGGCCCTGATCAACTAGGGAATGAGCCAGTCTGATACACTTTAGTTGCTGGTCACTGGCCCACTCTTTCAATATCTGTCGGCAGTATTCCCCATCCTCTGTCACCATCAGAGAATAATAAGTAACTTCCTCTGGATGCATGTTAGTCAAAACAGAACCACGATGGTTTCCCTAAGCAGCCATTTCTGGTCAGGACTGGCCTTGGTATTATGTCATAAACCTCTAAACCAAATGTGAATACATAAGTAAGATATAATCATAAACGTATTCAAGCCAGGGTCATACACGAGAGAGCAATCAGATAGAACAGGGAACAGGACGGGACAGGGAGAGGACAACAGGAGGAAGGGATAAGTCTGCAAGACAGGGGTCCAGGGATGGATGTAGGGTTCAGGAACACAGGACACAAGGTACAGGATTCAATAATACAGGTCAGGGCTCAAGGAAAATACCAAGGCAAATGTGTGAGCATCTGCCAGGTATATATACACACCTCCTGCAATCAGTCTCAGGGGAACGCCTGATTGCAGGAGATGATGTCGGCTCCAGACTGCCGGGAGACACCCGCTGGTGGACACCAGTACTGCGGCCCAAAGATCTGACAGTGCCAGCAGCAGGTGAAACCTTTCCTGACACCTGGTCATGTTGTCTTTCACCTCTTTGTTGGGCATAAAACCCACTTGATCAGGGTGTATGACTTCCTGAAGGAGTGGCAGAAGTCTATTAAAGAGGATCTTAGTAAAGATTTTCAGGTCTAAGTTTAGTAGTATGGGGCTGTAATCATACACTGAACCAGGTCTTTTCCACTCTTCGGGATCACCAAGATGTGTGCCCTAAGAGCATCTGTCAGAAGGTGCTGGCCATCCAAAATTGAATTATATGCCACTACCAATCTGTAGGCTAGAATCAGGGAAAATGCTTTGTAACAAGCAGCTGTAAACCCATGAGGTCCAGAAGCTTTATGTGGTTTGAGGGACTTGACTGCCCAGAATTTATCGGTCGTTATGGGAGCATTAAGAGCGTTAACAACATCTTCCGAGAGTGACGGAAGGGCCGAGGCCATTAGATATTCAGAATTTGTGTTTGCTACTGCTGTAGTTTGCTTGGAGTCAAAGGAGCTGAAAGTTAGAAAAGAATAGAATTTTAAGTCCTCGCAATTTTCTGCGAAATGGTAGTGTGGTAGCATTTTCCATTTCCTAGCGTCAATATAGGGAATGTAACTTTTCAAAGAGAGTTCTCTTAGCGAATGGGCTTAAAGTGGATGTCCATGCTAAAACTAAAATCCCTGCATCTATAGCCACCAACATTCTAACACTAACCTATCTAGCCCTGTAAAGAAAAAAATTGTATACATACCTTTTCTGCAGGTGATCCGACTCGATCTCCAGCGGTGGAAGCTCTACTGAGTACAAGTCCGACAACCACTGTTACATAGTTGGTAAGGTTGAAAAAAGAAACAAGTTCATCAAGTCCAACCTGTGTGTGTGTGCGCTTTTATGTCAATATTACATTGTATATCACTGTATGTTGTGGTCATTTAGGTGCCTATCTATTGCCCCGTACACACGGTCGGACTTTGTTCCGACAACAAAATCCTAGGATTTTTTCAGACGGATGTTGGCTCAAACTTGTCTTGCATACACACGGTCATACAAAGTTGTCGGAAAATCTGATCATTCTGAACGCAGTGACGTAAAACACGTACGTCGGGACTATAAACGGGGCAGTAGTCAATAGCTTTCATCTCTTTATTTATTCTGAGCATGCGTGGCACTTTGTCCGTCGGATTTGTGTACACACGATCGGAATTTCCGACAACTAATTTTGTTGTCGGAAAATTTTATAGACTGCTCTCAAACTTTGTGTGTCGGAAAATCCGATGGAGCCCACACATGGTCAGAATTTCCGACAACACGTTCCGATCGGACATTTTCCATCGGAAAATCCGACCGTGTGTACAGGGCATAATAGTTTTTGAAATATCTATGCTTCCTGCTGAAACCACTGCTTGTGGAAGTGAATTCCACATTCTTACCGCTCTTACCGTAAAGAACTCTTTACGCAGTTTCCGGTTAAATCGCTTTTCCTCTCATTTTAGTTAATGGTCGCAAGTCTTTTTAAATGCCCTTTCGCTGAAAAGTTTTATCCCTATTGTGGGACCACCAGTACGGTATTTGTACATTGAAATCATATCCCCTCTCAAGCGTCATTACAGAGAGAATAAGTTCAGTGCTAGTAATCTTTCCTCGTAACTAAGATCCTCCAGTCTCTTTATTAGCTTTGTTGCCCTTCTCTGTACTCTCTCCATTTCTAGCACATCCTTCCTGAGGACTGGTAATCAGAACTGGATGGCATACTCCAGGTCCGGCCGGACCAAAGTCTTGTAGAGTGGGAGAATTATCGTTTTATCTCTGGAGTTAATTCCCTTTTTAATGCATGCCAATATTCTATCGGCTTTGCTTGCAGCAGCATGGCATTGCATGCCGTTGCTGAGCCTGTTTGTCAGAAACCATGAAATCAGACCGAGACAGAAGTACAGTTAAATAACACTTGTTTAATAATAAAAGCAAATAGAACAAACGTAGTCAAAACATAGCCAGAGTTTAGGAACCGGAATGGATAGTTAGACAAGCCAAACGTCAGGGAGCCGGAGATGAGCGTAGTAAAACAGCAAGCAGGATCTGGAGCTAGAAGGGATGTCAGCCAAGCAAGTCTTTTAACAGGAACGCAGGAGATAGTCTCTGTGATGAAGGTAGAGATCCTCTGGGCTGGACGGCTTAAGTAGGCAGGATTGATGAGCAGGATATCAACAGCTGAGTACTGTAGAGAGATAGGAACTGGCAATTAGCTGACAGCTGAGCGACCAGCTCAGAGAAGGAAGGGCTGAGCCCAGCCCTGACACTGTCATCTACTAAGACCCCAGTTCCTTTTCCATCCTATTTTCCCCCAGAGGTTCTCCCCCCAGTGAGTAGATTGCATTCATGGTTTTGCCATCTAAATGCATTATTTTACATTCTTCTACATTAACCCTCATTTGCCAAGTAGTTGCCCACGCCATTATTTTTGTCCAGATCTTGCAAGGTTTCCACAACCATGCGGAGAAGCTATTGCCCTGCTTAGCTTAGTATCCTCTGCAAATACTGAGATTGAGCTCTTTATCCCATCCTCCAGGTCATTTATGAAAAGATTAAATAGGATTGGTCCCAGGACAGAACCCAGAGGGACCCCACTTTTCACATTGGACCATTCCGAGTACTCCCCATTTATCACTACCCTCTGAACTCGCCCTTGTAGTTTTCAATCCAGGTACTCACCCTTTGGTCCATGCCGACAAACCTTAGCTTTTATAGAAAAAGTTTGTGGGGAACTGTATCAAATTCCTCAGCAAAATCCAGATACACTACATCTACGGGCCTTCCTTCATCTAGATGGCAGCTCACCTCCTCATAGAAGGTTAATAGATTTGTTTGCCAAGAACGATTTTTCATAAATCCAGGCTAAATACTGCTAATGATACCATTTTCATCACTAAAATCTTGTATATGATCCCTTATCATCCCTTCCAAGAGCTTGCATAGTATTGATGTTAGGCTAATTGGTCTGTAGTTCCCAGGGATATACAGTGCCTTGCAAAAGTATTTACCCCCTTGGCATTTTTCCTGTTTTGTTGCCTCACACCCTGGAATTAACATGGATCGTTTGAGGATTTGCATCATTTAATTTACAGAACATGCCCACAACTTTGAACAACAAATAGGACAAAATAACAGAAAAAAGTCAATGTGCATAACTATTCACCCCACTAGTCAATACTTTGTAGAGCCACCTTTTGTGGCTATCACAGCTCCAAGTCGCTTTGGATAAGTCTCTATGAGCTTGCCACATCTTACCACTGGGATTTTTGCCCATTCCTCCTTGCAAAACCGCTCCAGCTCCTTCAAGTTGGATGGTCTGCGCTTGTGAACAGCAATCTTTAAGTCTGACCACAGATTTTCTATTGGATTGAGGTCTGGGCTTTGATTAGGCCATTCCAACACATTTACATGTTTCCCCTTTAGCCACTCAAGTGTTGCTCTAGCAGTGTGTTTGGGGTCATTGTCCTGCTGGAAGGTGAACCTCTGTTCTAGCCTCAAATCACACACAGAGTACAGGTTTTGCTCAAGTATATCCCTGTATTTAACACCATCCATCTTTCCCTAAACTCTGACCAGTTTCCCAGTTCAGACTGCTGAAAAACATCCCCACAGCATGCTGCTGCCACCACCATGGGATGGTGTTCTTTGGGTGATGTGATGTGTTGAGTTTGCACCAGACATAGCGTTTTCTTTGATGGCCAAAAAGTAAAATTTTAGTCCCATCAGACCAGAGCACCTTCTCCCATATATTTTGGGAGTCTCCCACATGCCTTTTTGCAAACTCAAAACGTGCCATTTTGCTTTTTGCTGAAAGTAATGGCTTTCTTCTGGCCACTCTGCCATAAAGCCCAACTCTATGGAGTGTATGGCTTATTGTCGTCCTATGTACAGATACTCCAGTCTCTGCTGTGGAACTCTGCAGCTCCTCCAGGGTTACCTTAGGTCTCTGTTCTGCCTCTCTGATTAATGCCCTCCTTGCCCGGTCCGTTAGTTTTGTTGTGTGGCCGTCTCTTGGCAGGTTTGCTGTTGTGCCATGTTCTTTCCATTTGGTTATGATAGATTTGATGGTGCTCCTAGGGATTATCAAAGATTTGGATATTTTTTTTTATAACCTAACCCTGACTTGTATTTCTCAACAACATTGTCCCTCACTTGTTTGGAGAGAGCATTGGTCTTCATGGCAGTGTTTGGTTAGTGGTGCCTCTTGCTTAGGTGTTGCAGCCTCTGGGGCCTTTCAAAAAGGTGTGTACATGTAATGACAGATCATGTGACACTTAGATTGCACACAGGTAGACATCATTTCACTAATTATGTGACTTCTGAAGGTAATTGGTTGCACCAGAGCTTTTTATGGGCTTCATAACAGAGGGGGTGAATACATACGCACATGCCAAGTATTCCCTTTTTTTTCTGAAAAATAGTTTTATGTATATATTTTTCTAATTTTACATCACCAACTTAGACTATTGTGTTCTGATCCATCACATATAATTCAGATAACAAAAAACATTGAACTAAAAGCTGTAATGTAACAAAATAGGTAAAAAGCCAAGGGGGGGTGAATACTTTCGCAAGGCACTGTATCTTGGTCCTTTTTTAAAGATTGGTGCTACATCGGCTTTTCTCCAATCAGCTGGTACCATACCCGTCAGTAGACTGTTCGTAAAAAATTAGGAACAACGGTCTGGCAAGTACTTGACCGAGTTCCTTAAGGACCCTCGGGTGCAAGCCATCTGGTCCTAGTGACTTATTTATGTTGAGTTTTTCAAGTCTGTTTCTGATTTTATCCTCTGAACCATGGGGGGTGCTTCCTGTGACGTGTCATGAGGATAAACATTGCAGTTTTAGTTACTGAAGCCCCCTGTTTCCCTCGTAAAGACTGAGGAGAAGAATACATTCAAAACCTTCACCATCTCACATCCTTTGTAACCAGAATCCTTTCATCATTCTTTATGGGGCCAATATGATCTGTCCTCCCTCTTTTATTATTTACGTACTTAAAGAATTTCTTGGGATTTTTCTTACTCTCCTCCGCTATGTGCCTTTTGTGTTCTTTCTTAGCTGCCCTGATTACACCCTTACATTTCTTACTGCATTCTTTGTACAGTTGGAATGCTGATGATCCCTCAGCCTTGTATTTTTTGAAGGCCTTCACCTTTGCTTTTAAATGAATTTTTACGTTGGCGTTAGGCCACCCAGGGATTTTATTAGCTCTTTTAAATATATTACCCTTTGGGATGCACTGGCTAAAACCCTTATTTAATATGATCATAAAGCACATCCATCTTTCCTCCGTATTCTTTGTGCCTAGGATTTTTTTACATTTAGTATCTTCTAGCAAGAAACGTTGTTTCTGGAAGTTGGCTCTTTTGAAATTCAGTGTCTTTATATTCCCCTTAGGTATCCTATTTGTGTGATTTATGCTGAAACGAATTGTGAAATGAATGGGGGGTGACATAACCCATAGACTTACTGTGGGGCTTCCGTTGTCGGACGTGTCCTCTGCACCCGCCCACACAGCGAAGCTGCAGCTGAGAGCTCAGTGTGGGATCAGAGCTTTCGCCACTAGAGATCGGGTCGGATCGCCTGCAGAAAATGTATACTGATTTTTTTCTTTACAGGGTTAGATAGGTTAGTTTTAGAACGTTGGTGGCTATAGATGAAGGGATTTTAGTTTTAGCATGGGCTTCCACTTGAAGAGCCTATCAGGCTTATTACCGCGTTCATAGTAAGCCTGCCAAACCTTCTGTAATTTTACTTTGGTGTCATGCAAAAGTATGGAGGCCACTTCCTGCCAGTGAATTTTGAGATCCGCAGCTACAGACTAAAAATGTGATCTTTTATGAAGACCTTCAAGACAGGCTACCGGGTCCAACTTTTTTGAAGCAGGGCTAGCCCTTCCTTTTTTAACTCTGATGCTTTCTGAATCAACTTACTCCTCATTACCGATTTAGGTGTTTCCCATTGGGTCAGCGAGGAGACTTCCAGTGTCATTCTCAGAAAAAATTTGGTAAAGGGTCAGGGAGCGCTCTCCCCTCTAAAGGCCCTTATGCACCAAAGAATCATTGAGTTTCCACATCCAAGGTTTAGATTGGGGAGTACCAAGGCAAAGGTCAACGACTGTTGGGTGTGTGATCAGAGATTGTCTGAGTGCCTATAAATGTTTTGTTCACCTCCAGAAGAAGTGCATGAGAAGTCATAACATAATCTACCTTGGAGTAGCTATCATGTGGTCTTGAATAAAATGTATAATCACAGTCAATGGGGTGATGGGTTCGCCAAACATTAACTAGTCATAGGGCTTAAAGGGCTTTTTTGACTTGTCTAAGGAAAGTGTATAAAAAGTGGGAAGTAGATCTGGAGGCATCTAGGAGAGGATCTAGAGCCATGTTTAGGTCGCCAACCAAAATCAATATACGTTACATGAAGCCCTGTTGGGCGGTATTTTTTCCAGGAAGCTTAACTTGGCCTGACTGGGAAAATAGATTCATGCTAAGGTAACCCTGTGCCCCCCTAGATCTCCCCTATGAAAGACATAATGACCCTCTGGGTCACTCAGTCGGTCCACGTGACTGATCTGGAAAGTAGTACACTCACACCCCTCGTCTTTGAGAGAGCCGAAGAGCTGTGATAAGATAAAGGGAAGTGATAATTGTCAAATGTAGGCATCTTGCCAGTTTGGAAATGTTTTTTGAGAACCCTCGTTCTCAAACGCCATACTTTATTTTCATTTTACAAATAGATGAGAAGAAAATATAAATATTTGGTTTACATGTTAGGGGTCTGATGGTATCCAGACAAAATGGAAGCTACATTATTACAACCCATGTACAGTGGTTATTTTCTTGCATATAATAAAGGTGGAGTCCAGAGACAAACTTGTTCACCTTAATGAATACACTATTCATTCTAGACAAAAGCAACCCCACTGTCTCCTTGAGGTATTAGGTGAGAAAATTAGAATACTGAGAGCAACTTTTGTCTCTTTATCAGTACAAGAGTATTACATCAACAACTAACTCAATAGGCAAACCCAGCTTGAGGGGTGGAACTAGAGTGGGATGGAATCTCCCTCCTGAATCAAAGTAAAACTGGGGAAGTAGTTTTGACATTGCTTGCCCAAACTGAATTCATCACTTGTCCAGACCAGAGACCATGCATGCAGCATTCTAGGACTCTTACCATATTGTATGGATAGACTGTATTGCCTTGTGGTATTTAGGCGGATCAGAGTTCATTAATCTTAGTAAACATTCACTTAGCAAAGTTAATTTCATTTTGCTGAATAAACAGTCTCTGCTCCTTCTAAATCAACCCAAATGTGTATAAACCCTCTCAAATATCCTAAATTCCTTTTACCTGTCCAAGGCCGGCCATACATGGAGCAAATATCTTTCCTACAACCACAGGTTGCATAAAAAGAAATTTGCGCGATTTACCTATCAATACAGACAGTGTTGATGTGGCAATCCCTCCTGCCAGCCACTAGCAATAATCGCAGGTAAAATCCAGCTTGCTGGTTGTACCCAAGTTGATTGATCAACTTGGTACATTCAGTCTGCCCATACACGGTTCAAACCGATTTGAACCGTGTATGGTCTGCTTAAGTAAGCAGGTAAATGCTCTCAAAATTGTCATCAACATTGTCCCTTTTTTTTTTCTTTTTTATCAAGTAGAACATTAACATTGCCTTTTACTCTTGCAAACCTGTTTACAGATGGGCAAATCTGTCACATCTTTATTTATCCTGTTTATTATCCTGAAATTACTGCTCCAGACATGCATTTATGTTAAGCATTATAGACTGAACAAAACCTTCAGCCTTGCTGCCACCTCCTTAACCCAATTAAAATAAATGTAGATAAAATTACTGGTACTTACAAATAAAGTGTAACTCTAGAAAAACCTTTTTATTCTTAAAGGCTTCTCACTTCCTGCCTTTGACGAAGTCAACAGTAACATCGCATAAGGCAGAAACTGGAGACACGCAAACTGGAAGTGATGCTACAGCTGGGAAATACTGATTGAGAGTGCAATATCATGTCTAGCCCACTGCATGCTTTGTAATAGTTTCATATTGTGTGCCTCTTGTGCACTTGGACAGTTGACTAATTTTGTAGGGCCCCTTTCACATGGGTGCCTCCACTAAGCTGAGACCACATGCTCAGCGAAGAATCTTTCTGCTGATCCCCACTGAGCAGGCAGATGACAGGCCCCTGTCTGCTCCGCAGAGCTGACACAGTCCCGCTCTCCTCTATGGGGCAATCGGATGGTAACGGACCGCCTGTCCATTTCCATCTGATCCGATGGACGGAGGGAAAAATAGGACTACCATCCGTCTGTTTTTGGCAGATTGGATCAAATGGCGGCGGGTGTAAGCAGACATGTGTCCGCTGACATCCGCCTCTTCATAGAGGACAATGATGGGTCCAATCAGGTCCACCTGCAAAACTGACAGGCGGACCTGATCTGACAGCCCGTGTGAAAGGGCCTTAGGTGTGCTTTTACATTTTATTTACTAAAAGCTAATAAAGTGAGGGAAATCACCTCCTGGACCATTGTCACAGCAACAACTGTCTAAGTTGAAATATTTCCCCTCAATGGAGAAGGTGAATCTTTCCAGCAGGACACGGACAGCATTAAAAATCTGACAAGGTTGCTAAACCTTCCCCACTCCAACCTAAGAAGCACGAGTCCTTAGCTTCAATATAGAAGAAAAACAAGCTCTCACAACAAGACTCCAGCATAGCAAATAATTGTGAAAATTTGTTGCAGCATGTCCTTATCCAAACCCCTAGTAGACCCAAGCATGCAGCTTGGCAAGAATATCCTAAGGCGTACCCAGAGGCATTGCAGCCCTCAATGCATAAAATCTGCCAGACAAGTAGACCCTGAGGAATCAAGCACAACACTCCAGACTTCATCCTGGGAAAATCCAACCTGCTAGTATCTGTCAGCCTTTTACGACCGTTCTACAGACAGTAACAACAAGTGTTAAAAATGCATTAAAAGCAGCAATCACCAGCCTCAAGGCAGACTTTCATGCCATAGCCATGAGACTGGGAAAAGTGGAGGAAGTGGGTGTCAGGAGAAAATGTGAGGCTCAGCAACTTACAATACTCAGTTTGTAGAAATGCACAAGCAAGACTTAGGAGGTTGCAGATGCAACCTTAGGGTGTGAAGAATGCTAGAATCTGTTGCACTAGACCAGTGGTCTCCAAACTGCGGCACGTGGGCCAAATGCCCTTCGCTTGCCTTTTATCCAGCCCTTGGGGCACTATTCTTCCCACTGACACCAAAGATGAGGCACCATTCCCTTACACCAATATTTGGGAATAATTCCTCCTACTGATAAAAACTATAGAACATTCTTACTCCCACTAACACTAAAGATAGGGCACTTTTCCTCCCGCTGATACCATAAATACGGCACCAATCCTTCCACTGACACCAATGATGGGGCACCATTTCTGCTGCATTTTCTACTCCCACTGGCCACAGTCCGGCCCCCCAAAAGTCTAAAGACCAGTAAACTGGCCCTTTGTTAAGAAAGTTTGGAGACCCTTGTTGCACCAAACCAAATAAGATCAGCACTTTAATCTGTATTTAACAATTTGCTTGAGAGGGCCCTGGAACTTATGAGCAGACTGCATCATGTCATTTTTTATTTTGGCCACAGTTACATTTAAAGAAACGACCTTTTATAAACATACTGTATTGTGTCTGATCATTTTTGGGAAGTGTGTGGTCTGCTGTTGAGGTATAATTGCTCTTTAACAATCCACTCCACGGATCTCTGATGTTGTGTCTTTTGTGAATTTTCCCAGATGAATGCAATGAAATAAAAACAGAGCTATCTGCATTTTTCAAAAAAGATACATGAACAAAGCAAGTTAAAGTAAAGACATTAGACTGGCTTCATACAATGGGGAAGGGGGAATGCTTATATTATAGACCAAAATGACATTACATACAAGTAATTTAAAACATTGTAATGACATGCAAAGCTTTTGTAAGGCTCAGTTTAGATGTGCGGTATATTTTGTCACCCCTCTTAAAAAGAGATCCGTGGTGGATTGCTTTTCATATGCGTTTCACAGGTGTTGAGGACGAAATACGTCACCTCTTCAGTGCCTGTTTTAACCCTGTAAATGTTACACCACCTCATTGCAACCATGTGCATTACATTTTGATGGCAGTATTGCCCGCCAAATGCGACAAGGAGTATAATATTTGCTGTGCCTGTGAGGCAAAGCATTATGGCATGTGTATACCCCCATCCAGCTGGAAATATAGCATAAAAAGGGGCCATGTTTTTATGGTCCTACCAAATGCAAGTATAAAACAAGCCCTAAGGCATAGCTGGAAAAATGGAAATGCAACATTGCAACAATAGCAAGAATTTTTTTTTTAACCAGAATTAAGTTTTGGCTTGTGGGTAAGCGTTTATTGCACTTCTGTATTTTAGGCTAATTGGAGTCCTGTGTCAAAAAGTCACTGATCCTGGCCATTTATTATTACAATCTTTTTATTGTAGTTATCAAACAGCACTTCCCATGGAGGGGAACAACAATGTACCAATGTACAATTAATTACAATAAAAAAATAAAGATAAAATAAAGATAAAGATAAAATAAAGATATTTAGAACCAATCAAGAAGTTTGTCTAGTTTTCTGTAAGAGTTATGTGGCAGTGTAACATTTGAATAGTGGAATGTAACCAAGCTATAATAGATAAACTTATCTAGCCAACATTTGTAACAACTATCTTTCTTCTGTCTGGTGCCTATGCTAAACAAAGTATTGTAACCAAGAATTCTGTTTTATCAAACTTTGACTGAATATCTAGCTGTAAGAATAATATATTATATGGAAAATAATATAAGATATACATTTTTCTGTTGAGTTGGGACCTCTATATCTAGTGCTATCTAGAGCCGTTTCTGGTGGTGTTCACTGCAGTTACCGATTGCATCAGGTTGAAACGTCTGATCCAGAATTTAGTGACTTTAGGACATTGCCACCAAATAAGTTCCCAGCTGGCTGCAATACCTGAAGCAGGTGGATGATGCTTGTGGACACATTTTAGCTACTCCAGTGGGTACCATGTACCAATGCATGAATAATTTATAACTGGATTCCACTAGGGTTATATTAGGAGAAACCTATGACAAATTATTAGCTATATGCCATTCCTCTAGGTCAAATGTAGATTCCAAATCTCCTTTTCATTGAGCCATATAAAGATGTCTGCTCATGGAGTATGGCCCTTCGAATGGGTGGTAGTTCTGCAGGATAATTTAATAGCGATAAAGTAAACGGCCTAACAGCACATTTCATTTTAGAAAAACGTTTCATTAGGTGGCAGATTGTTTAGCAGAGTAGCAAGAGGGGGATGAGGTGAGGGAAGCTTCTACCTAGCACTTTGTCTGTCCCAGACCACAAGTGAAGTGCTGGACATTTGATGAAAGGTCGCAATTTGCTAGAGAGCCACATTGTGGCTCCCTTAATATCAGGGTTGAAATGAATGGGAAGGGCAAGAGGCTCTATTGCAATAGTGGACACCCTTGTCTTGTACCTCTGTTAATAGTTACAAGCAGGGATTTACAGTGGGGACGGAAAGTATTCAGACCCCCTTAAATTTTTCACTCTTTGTTATATTGCAGCCATTTGCTAAAATCATTTAAGTTAATTTTTTTCCTCATTAACGTACACACAGCACCCCATATTGACAGAAAAACACAGAATTGTTGACATTTTTGCAGATTTATTAAAAAGAAAAACTGAAATATCACATGGTCCTAAGTATTCAGACCCTTTGCTCAGTATTTAGTAGAAGCACCCTTTTGATCTAATACAGCCATGAGTCTTTTTGGGAAAGATGCAACTAGTTTTTCCACACCTGGATTTGGGGATCCTCTGCCATTCCTCCTTGCAGATCCTCTCCAGTTCTAGCAGGTTGGTTGGTAAATGTTGGTGGACAGCCATTTTTAGGTCTCTCCGGAGATGCTCAATTGAGTTTAAGTCAGGGCTCTGGTTGGGCCATTCAAGAACAGTCACGGAGTTGTTGTGAAGCCACTCCTTCATTATTTTAGCTGTGTGCTTAGCGTCATTGTCTTGTTGGAAGGTAAACCATCGGCCCAGTCTGAGGTCCTGAGCACTCTGGAGAAGGTTTTCATCCAGGATATCCCTGTACTTGGCCGCATTCATCTTTCCCTCGATTGCAACCAGTCGTCCTGTCCCTGCAGCTGAAAAACACCCCCACAGCATGATGCTGCCACCATGCTTCACTGTATTGGACAGGTGATGTGCAGTGCCTGGTTTTCTCCACACATACCGCTTAGAATTAAGGCCAAAAAGTTCTATCTTGATCTCATCAGACCAGAGAATCTTATTTCTTACCATCTTAGAGTCCTTCAGGTGTTTTTTTTAGCAAACTCCATGCAGGCTTTCATGTGTCTTGCACTGAGGAGAGGCTTCTGTCGGGCCACTCTGCCATAAAGCCCCGACTGGTTGAGGGCTGCAGTGATGGTTGACTTTCTACAACTTTCTCCCATCTGCCGACTGCATCTCTGGAGCTCAGCCACAGTGATCTTTGGGTTCTTCTCTACCTCTCTCACCAAGGTTCTTCTCCCCCGATAGCTCAGTTTGGCCGGACGGCCAGCTCTAGGAAGGGTTCTGGTCATCCCAAACGTCTTCCATTTAAGGATTATGAAGGCCACTGTGCTCTTAGGAACTGAGCAGAAATTTTTTTGTAACCTTGGCTAGATGTGTGCCTTGCCACAATTCTGTCTCTGAGCTCTTCAGGCAGTTCCTTTGACCTCATGATTCTCATCTGCTCTGACATGCACTGTGAGCTGTAAGGTCTTATATAGACAGGTGTGTGGCTTTCCTAATCAAGTCCAATCAATATAATCAAACACAGCTGGACTCAAATGAAGGTGTAGAACCATCTCAAGGATGATCAGAAGAAATGGACAGCACCTGAATTGAATATATAAGTGTCACAGCAAAGGGTCTAAATACTTAGGACCATGTGATATTTCAGTTTTTCTTTTTTAAGAAATCTGCAAAAATGTCAACAGTTCTGTGTTTTTCTGTCAATATGGGGTGCTGTGTGTACATTAACTGCTTGCCGACCGGTGCACGCCGATGTACATCGGCACAATGGCACGGCTAGGCAAAAGGACGTACCTGTAAGTCCTTTCGAAATTGCCACCGTGCCATTGCGTGCGCGCGCCGGCCGGGAGCTTCGTGAGTCAGGTTGCGGGTCCCGCGGACTCGGTCGCCGCGGGGATACCCGCGATCGCCTCACGGAGAGGAAGAACGGGGAGATGCTAAGGTAAACAAGCATCTCCCCGTTCTGCCTAGTGACAGTGTCACAGATTTCTGCTCCCTGTCATCGGGAGCAGCGATCAGTGTAGTGACACTGCTAGCCCATCCCCCCTACAGTTAGAACACATCCCTAGGATACATTTAACCCCTACAGCGCCACCTAGTGTTAACCCCTTCACTGCCAGTCACATTTGCACAGTAATCAATGCGATTTTAATCGCATGGATCGCTGTATAAATGTGAATGGTCCCAAAATCACGCCAAAATTGTCCGACGTGTCCGCCATAATGTCGCAGTCAAGATAAAAATCGCTGATCGCCGCCACTACTAGTAAAAAAAAAATAAATAAAAATGCCATAAAACTATCCCCTATTTTGTAAACGCTATAACTTTTGCGCAAACCAGTCAATAAACGCTTATTGCGATTTTTTTTACCAAAAATATATATTAGAATACGTATCGGCCTAAACTGAGGAAAAAAAGTTTTTTTATATATTTTTGGGGGATATTTATTATAGCAAAAAATAATGCGTTTTTTTCAAAATTGTTGCTCTTTTTTGTTTATAACGCAACAAATAAAAACCGCAGGGGTGATCAAATACCACCAAAAGAAAGCTCTATTTGTGGGAAAAAAAAGGACGCCAATTTTGTTTGGGAGCCACGTCGCACGACCGCGCAATTGTCAGTTAAAGCGGCGCAGTGCTGAATCGCAAAAAGTGCTCTGATCAGGAAGGGGGTAAAATTCTTCTGGGGCTGAAGTGGTTAAGGAGGAAAAAAAAAATGAACTTAAATGATTTTAGCAAATGGCTGCAATATAACAAAGAGTGAAAAATTTAAGGAGTCTGAATACGTTCCGTTCCCACTGTATATAGAGGCTTTAGTCTTTTTAGTGCCTTTATTATGCATGAAGACCAGATTATGTTAAACAATTTTAGCGGCATGTGTTAATGTTTTAAAACCCATGTTTCTGTGTTCAGTTTGTTGTGCTGCATGAATATTGTGCTTTAGGGCAGCCATAAATGGGTTCATAATAATTAGCTATTTCTAGCATCACTTGTATTAACTGGGCATTTCAAATCTACAAAGTAGGTAATGACAAGCTTCTACGGTGGTTGGAGACACTCGTGATCACAAAGGAAGATTTTCCGCTCTGTTGCTTTGTCTATTAAAGTGCACTAGACCTAAACATTTAGGACCATTTTAAGACATCTTAAGAGCACAACCATATACTGACTAATTACAACATTTAGACAATCCGATCAGTTAGCGAGTGTGCAATTATACAGGCTCACACAAAAAGGCTATTATAGATCCAGCTTCCACTCCATTTGGAATCCATGTAGATGTTTAAGGATGTCTTCTTAGAGGCACTAAAAATGTGCAAAAAACGGTGTATCCGATTGCAGGTTTTCAAAGCCCACTTCACTGAAATCCTTAAATATGCACAAAAGGAAAGAAGCACAGTGCACGTTTACATTTCTGCTTACCAGGTTCGGTATTTTCTGCTCTTTTCCATCATGAATCAAATGTAAGCATCCATGAATATTATAAGTGCTACACAGATTGCTTGACTCCTGAGTAGAACCATATTACTTTACTTTATTAATATATAATGTATGCAAACACCAACAGTTACATAATCAATTGACTATACCAGTAGAAAAAAAATCTATGGCATGGAATCAAATTCCATATTGTATTTACAGTTGTACTGTGCTTATGAATGCATTCTTGACACCATTTTTGTTTGGCTATATGATGTGAGGGCCTGGATCCCATAAGAGATTAGATGTGGTACTTTCTGATATCAAAGAAAGAACAAACAAAGGTTTACTGTACTGTTTCCTGTAATGCCAGTTGTTTTTAAAAGGAAAACATGGCACAGAGGAACATGCAAGCCTTTATGAAAGTTAGTATTAATAAAGTATTCCTGCAACGTGAAGATACTGTCCTCTGTTCAATTTCTCCTTGAATCCAAGTAGCGGATAGAATCAAGCTGATTGATGATAGGAGAGTCCAAACAAATTTCACCGCAGGTGTAAAGTGAGCACAATTGCGATAACTGTCCCTATCAACAAGAGGAAGGGGACCCAGGTCTTCAGGAAGCCTCCGACACTAAAAGTACATGAGGTATTCAAAATGAACGTTACAGAGTACATACAGTTAGATCTATCCTATAGATAGCATAAAAGAATACAGAAGTAAAATAGAGTTCAGTTTCCCTCTTTGTTTCAACCTGTCGAAACAGATATGTTCAAAGTATTAGTATAGTGGGTTAAATAGGTTGGGTGGGCATAGTTAAATAGTATTAAAAGCATTTAAAAGAAACTGAAGTAAAAATGCTGCAGTTGGACTTCATTAGGATGGCCCTGGTGTTTTGTCTAAACATAGGTTTCCGTCAGAATGCAGCACAAAATCAAACTGAGGCCAGAAGTCTGTCATAAAGAGCCACCCATGTCTAACTATCCAAAGGCAAGCACAGCACAAACTTGCTGGCCACTCTCTCCCAAACTAACTCCCAGAACTTGTACACCACCCTCTCTGTGGACCATGACTTTTGCTGTAGGATGCGACTAAGAAAATGTCAGGAAAGACCTACTAGAACAGCTGAATTTTATTTGGGGTTAACCAGAGGCACTTTAAATGATGGCAGGTGTGTACTGACTCCTATTTAACATGAGTTTGAATGTGATTGCATAATTCTGAACTACATCCCCAGTTATAAGAGGGTGTGCACACTTATGCAACCACATTATTTTAGTTTTTTTTATTTTTACTCCCCCCCCTTAAAAGGTTTCAGTTTGTTTTTCAATTGAGTTGTACAGTCTAAAGGTCAAATTAAAAAAGGTGGAAAAAAAGAAGTTCTGAAAGGATTTATCTTTGTCTATTTTTTTATATTACAGAAACATGACATTTTATATTCACTGTGTATATATAAAAATATGAGAACGAAAGAAAAGGAAAAGGGAAAAAGGAAAGGTTTTCACATATATGCATATTGTCTATACATACACACACAGAACATAGTTGAGTATACAAGGACTTAAGCAGTTAAAGACAAACTCACCTAACATATTTACTGTAAACCAAGCTCAGAATACAGAGTTTCACCATATTCCAGTTTGTGTTATTGTACTTCATAAGGTTCAGAGCCATAGCCACATGGGAATGACAGTTATCACAGCATAAATTGTGCTAGAACAAAAAAAACAGACATTTACATACAAAAATGTGAATCAGAGATCAACAAAGGTGTATGCATACCAAACTTTATATAATGTTTTTGATGGAGAATATTAAACCACCAAAAAGGAGATGAAAATTTTTTTTTCTTTAAGCTGCCTTGATATAACCATATAAAATCAGGCAGAACAGGGATCAAAACTCACTCAATAAAAACATTTGACAGTGCATGGCAGCCTGACAAATTACTACAGTTGATCATCTTTCTGAAATCAGGATTACTAATTGACAATTAGGAGGGATAAGGAACGGTTTCAAAAACAAGTTTTTTTTTTTTACTAAAGGGCTTTTCTCTTCAAAAATGTATGCTCACAAGCAGATGCGTAATAAAGCGAGTCTGTGTTCATATCCAATCAGGTAAGGGAAAGGATTTGAAAAAGTTGATTTATTGTAGCACAAGATAGGTTGACTGTTGTGAATGCAGTTTAATTTTATTTACTAAACTCAGTGAAGCTGTATTATGCAAAGTAAACATTCACTTTGCTAAGTTAACAGTCATTATTTTAGTGAATCAACACCTTTTCTGCTGGTTTTAGATATGGCATTAATGAACAACTTCAGGAAAACAGCTAAATACACAGTTGAAATAGAATTATGAGAGCAGTTTAACCTGTCAAGGAATATGCAATTCTGTCTGGCCAGTCCTAAGATTTGCACAACTCTACCAACCAACACAGCCAGAATAGGCACCTGATTTTTCTCCACTTTTGTTCTGTATTACAGCCAAGGTAATTCCCTACCCTTAGCCTGTGACTGGGCAGTGAAGGAAAAGCAGCAGCCTATTAAGCACCTCAGCTCCAGAAGGTTTTATCCCTTTCATGACGAGTCCATTTTTTGTTTTAGCACTGCACTACTTTAACTGGTAATTGCGCAGTCATGCAACACTGTACCCAAAACGAAATTTATATCTTTTTTTTCACACAAATAAAGCTTTCTTTTGGTGGTATTTGATCAGCAGCGGTTTTTTATTATACAAACGAAAAAATGGTGAAACTATTTTAAAAAAGTGAAACTAGTATTATATAGCATTTACACATAGGGGGAGATTTATTAAAACTGGTGGACTCAGAATCTGGTGCAGCTATGTATAGTAACCAATCAGCTTCTATCTTCAGCTTGTTTAATTAAGCTTTGACAATAAAACGGATTGGTTTCTATGCAGAGCTGCACCAGATTTTGTGTGCACTATCTTTACTAAATCTTATATAGTGCCGTCAATTTACGCAGCTTTTTACATATACATTGTACACTCACATCGGTCCCTACCCTCAAGGAGCGTACAATCCAAATTCCCTAACTCACTTTCTTATACTAGGGCCAATATAGACAGAAGCCAACTAACCTACCAGCATGTCTTTGGAGTGGGAGGAAACCCACGCCGGCCCAGGGAGAACATGCAAACTCCAGGCAGGTAGTGTTGTGGTTGGGATTCGAACCAGTGACCCTTTTTACTGCTAGGCGAGAGTGCTACCCACTTCAAGAGAAAAATCTTGAAGTAAAGAAGATATTGCATTGATCCCCTCTTTAGTATATATATATATATATATATATATATATATATATATATATATATATATTTTTAGTTCATGCTATAAAACATATCCAATAAAAAAAAATTTAATTTCTTCATAAATTTTGGGAAAAATGTATTGTGCTACATGTCTTTGGTAAAAAAAAATCCCAAAGTGTATATTGATTGGTTTGTGTAAAAGCTATAGCGTCTACAAACTATGGTATATATACTGAAATTTTTATTTATTTAGTAATACTACTAATGGTGGTGATCAGCGACTTATAATGGGACTGCGACAGTGAGGCAGAAATCTGATACTAACTGGCACTGACATCACCAGCGACACTAATACAGACATAATATTATACACTGTCACTGTACTAAGGACACTGGCTGGGAAGGGGTTAACATCTTGGGTAATGAAGGGGTTAAATGTGTGCCTAACAGTGTAATGTGTGCTGAACTTTTATTAAAGATCGCTTTGTTTCCTCTCCCTACTCTGCAGTGAGAAGAAACCAGAGAGATGGTTTCTTCTGTACAGAGCCCTGTGTTGATTGTCAACACAGGGTTCTGGGCTATGATTGGATACAGCCAATCTGCAGGCCTGGCCATGAATCATTGGCTGGGACCTGCTGACAAACTCTGACTGTGTACAATCATAGTGGGTGTCTGCAGGGTGCGCGCACGCATGCGCCCTAAACCTGGAAACATGCATCGACGTACCAGTGCATTTTGCCTGTACGTGCTGCCCATCTGCAGTACATTGTGGGCGGGCGTTCTGCAAGTGGTTAAGATAAACCCTCTGCTCTATCTTCCTATCAACCTGTTCCTTGTCATCACATGTGCAATGCAGCAGAGCCAGATTGGCTCCTAGTACCGCACCTTTCAGTCCAAGTACTAGTGTATAGTCAATTAAAATGAGGTCAATTCCTAGTCAACCCAGATTCTTATATTAGCTGCATTTAAAAATACATACATTTTTTATTGAATACATATCTGCATTGCTTTGTGTATTCCTTATATCTACCTAGAATTACGCTTTAAAACTGAGGCAACTTTGATGTGAAAAAAAGAACTCACCATGCGATGTTTATACTCTTCAGAAGCTTCATGGACAGCTGTATCCCATGGATTGGGACCATTGGCATAGACAAGATTAGGATCCAATTGCCAGTATCTAAATATGAAGATTTTTTGCAGAATGGTGAAAATTAGAAACATAAAAATTAACTGAGAAATTTTGTTACTGCAAAAGAAGCAACTTACTTGACTGGTCTCCCAAATGCCATACAATCCTCCTGTAAACAAAGAGTTTTATGTTACATATAACTGCAGTTATCCCATAAATCAAGATTATCAGCAGCAAAATATCTTTGATGACTTCAATAACCTACACCAAATCAGCTGTCATTTTCTAGTTTATGTACGAAAGAAAAAGCCTTCAATTAGCTGCTATTGACATTACTTTTGTCCCCTCCAGTTTACAAAAAAAGTACTGATAAAACTTAGTGACCAACCCATAGACAGCTACATACCATAACCATTAAAACCTTTAGGTACCAACTATAACTATTATGTTCATAATTTGCAGACCTAACTATGCCATCTAAAAATTGTGGCAAAAGTAGGTTTCACTTCTACTTGAATCTCACCAAGTCTGCCTGCCCTGTCACCCTAAGAAGTTGAAGCAATTCTCACATTAAAAATACCACTGAAACCCAGTGCAGCAGCTGGTAGAATGTGATTGCACTCAAAAATAAATACAATTTTTTTATTGGTTAGAGGGTATAACATCGAGGATGTGTACACTGTGGGCCACAAGTGTCCTATTCTATGGACTTCATGCAGTATTACTTTAAGATACCTGATATGGACGGATCCAGAGTGAGCATGTGATCATTATTATCAAACACTTTGAGAAACACCATACTATTCTTACTAAAAAGCAAAGTGCCACAGTACTGCTTTTGTTGGCTTCTAAACAATTTAAGGCTTCATGTACACTACAGCTCCTAAACTTTAGGAGTTTAGGAGCTTTAGCCATTTTTTTGCCAAAGCTCCTAAACTCAAGCTTTTTTTGAAGTTTATGTGTCCATGTACACGTGGGGGTTATTTACTAAAACTGGAGGGTGCAAAATTTGCACAGCTGAACCAAATTCTGAGTGCTCCAGTTTTGGTAAATAACCCCCATAGGCTTTTAGGACAGTTTAGGAGCTGCTGGGGATAGGGGAAGTTCAACCTTCCTCCAATGAGGACCCGAGACAGTGGCTGGAGCGGCTGTGCTGGTCCCCTTCGCTGGAACGATCTGGTTCAGGTAAGTAAAAAAGGGGGGCTCTGGGGGGCTGCTGTTCTACAGAAGGTTTTTCACCTCAATGCATTCACCATAATGCTATAAGGTGAAAAACCTTGAGGGTTTACAACCCCTTTAAAGCATTTGTTAACCTAAAAAAAAATATATATATATCGATCCTGTTCCCTTAAAGTATGTTACACAGCACAGTGCTTGTGCTGTGTAATTTGGCCCTCTAACACCTGAAATACATGGCTGATCCTGCCTGGCTATGCCCTCCCCCTGTAAACTGACCAGTTTATCATGGCTGCTGTGCCCTGACACTGTGGTCAGTTTATATGCCTCCGTCAGCTGCAGTTCTCCTGTCGCTCCATCCTGTTCCCCCTCCCCACCTGTCTGCTCTTGTGTCAGTGCCCACCCCTCTCCCATCTTGCTGCTGAAGTTTCCTTTAATGTTTTATACCATCCTGCCTGTTTAATACTCTATGTGCCCTTGTGCCTGTGTTTTTTTTCTAAAAATAAGCAGTTATTTTCACCGGTCACTGCCAGGTCTTTTTTCACCTTAATGCATAGGATGCATTAAGGTGAAAAAACACTTACCTTTACAACCCCTTTAAACTCCTTTGTGTCTCCCTGGCAGGGTTTTTGTTATTTATTTTTATACACTTTTGTTTGTGTATCTTTTTCTCCTCTGGCAGGGAGGAAACAATACAATGTACAGGGGTGGGCTGAACAGTGACTGATCATTGCGACAGCCAATCAGATGGGCCTCTGGGTTCCTGAACATTAGTAGAGACCCGGGGCTCTTGGTGACAGCCCGAGCTCTGTGCTAAGAGTGTGCTTCCAGCACAAACACATGTACGCATATGCGGTCTCATGGAAGAACCCACTTGAGTGAGGCTGCTTATATGTGTACAGATGGTGGCAAGGTGTTAAACTAGACTGCAGGTTATTTCTCCCAATATATTGTGAGAGCATAGGCAGCCTTCTCCATTCTCCTTAGATCACAGCCATTCTCAGAGGAAAAACATCTCTTCTCTCCTGGGAACAGATGTGCTCGGTTTCATAAACAGGCTAACAGAGGAGATGTTTGAGATCTGAATAGAAGTAAATTACCTCAGTTTCATAAACGGACACCTTAGTTCCAGTTTAGGGGTCAGATACTATTTATTCTGTTATCAATGGGAAAATCTCATTGCTATAAGCATGTAAAACCACACATAACTACATATGTCTGAAACTGTATGTGTGGCAGTGCAGAATCTAAAACAGCAACCTATTATTCCAGACAAAAGCATTCTTGGAGTATTGATTTCTGACTGTAAGCATATGCCTCCAAGAATATGCTTTATACCTGGATGCATTACATCTTGATAAGATGACAAAGTGGTGGCCCAGGATATGAATTAGAACATATACAACAGATGTACTTACAGACACGTAATAAGGTCCGGCAAAGTCTCGGATGACACCAGATGATGTACAGATTCCCATGTGACCAATGAAGGGAAATAACCATCTAAAAGAAGCACACAGGTAATGTATATACAAAATAAATAATTTTGAATGTCCATGCGAACGTTTCCAGAAAATCTCAGTATTCACTCAAGTGAACAGTACAGTGCGTCAAGTGAACTTGTACCTAAAACTGTATAGTAAGGGCCAATTCACAAGAACTTGCGCTAAAATGTATGGAAAATGCATGTATGTATTGCATGTGTCCACCCATGATAGCTGCGTTTTAATGTGCGCTGACTTCCGTTCACATACATTTTGACATGCGTTGACATGCATGCGCAGCCTTATGGTGTGAATAGAACACATTGGAAATTATTGTTTTTCAGATGTCCTTCTGTTGATCTGCTTTTTAGCTGCGCTGTAAAATGCAGATCAGATCAATGCACTGGTGTGAATTGGCCTTAAAACATTTACATATTCTGAGCAGGCAGAAAAATAACAGTTATTCTCCCCTTTTTTCTATGGCAGCCCTGTAATGTAAACAAACAGCGGGTGCTTTTAACCTGTTGGATACTAACTGAAGCCCAACTTTAGAGCCTTTAGTGTGAAGTCGAGGATGAATTGATTTATAGTACATGCAGCTGCAAAGATCAGTAATGGCTTGTTTGAAAGCTTTTTTACCACTTAAGAATATGTAAAAACTTTCATGGGGCGTAGTCTGGAAAAGATGCACTTTAAATCACATCCCCCATTTTAGTAAGAAAACAAGGATCAAAGACACAGTTGGTAGAGGGGTGCCTGCCATAAGATCAACTGCCTTTGCTGGCTCTCTTGCAAGAATCTCCTAGCAAGTCCGCTGGCTATGCATGCCATTAGGGTAAAAAGCATAACAATCTTGGTTTTGCAAAAAACATCATTATGTTAGATACAGTGTCAAACTTTCATAACTGTCCGTTCACCAGACCTGTGGTCCAAGTAATATTCAAGGCAATACTGCGAACAAGGTACTTCTCTAAAATACAACCTCTGCTCTTTAAAGTGAAAAATACCTTTAACCCCTTCCCCCCTCCCCAAACAAAAAAAAATAAATAAAATGAAATGCTAGCTGATATCACCCTGACAATGCTGCACTAAAGAAAATAATAAATGTTATTTTTACATTATCTAATTTATTTCATTGCACAATGCCCCAGTAAGGCCCCTTTCACACTTGTGCGACTTGTCCTGCGACTTGGGACTGCAAAGTCGCAGGACAGGTCATTACTCATGATTTCCAATGATAATATATGTGCGTCTTCAAGTCGTGCCGACTTCAAAGTAGTCCCTGTACCACTTTGGTCTGACTTTCATGCAAGTTGAGGTCCATATACCTCAAGTTTACACAGGCTTTTTCTGAAAACGCCGCAAAATTGCGCAACTTTGAAGTCATTGTAGTGTGAAAGGGGCCTAAAACACATCAAAATAGCAAACTATAAAAACAAAAACAGAAATGCTGCTTGCAAAACAAGCTTTACACCTACATTTTGTTATGGACAGCTTTTTTAGGAGTGTAATGGTAAAAGATGGAAACCAAACCCAATCGCGGAAGGGGGGGGGACTGGATGGAGTGAGAATTCCTGGTTTCTAAGAATTAATGATATTTTACTCCTGGGAGATATAAATAAAGCGACCCGGCGCAACCGGAAGTCAGCGGGCAGAACAACGGAAGTGACACTCTGTGTCGACGTCAGAGGTTGGACATCCCAACGCCCATCTTGGTACACCCTGCACTCGGCCGCAGTAAGCCAGCAGCGGACATCTTGTTACACCCAGTCCATATAGTTTGTGCTGGGTATAACAAGATGGCCGCTGCTGCTTTTATGCGGCCGAGTGCAAGGAGTACCAGGAGGGGCCATTGCAGGCAGCCTTTCCTCATGGCATTTCAGTGCCTGCCCATCAGTGCCCATAAATGCCACCTAGCAGTGCCCAATGCCCATAAGTGCCAGCCACCTGTCAGTGCCAGTCATCAGTGCCAGCCATCTGTCACTGCTCAGTGCTGCATATCAGTGCCACCTAATCCTATCAGTGCTGCTTAATCAGTGCAACCTATCAGTGCTGCATATCAGTGCCACCTACTCTGTATTGCGCTTTGAAAAATGTCACGACATAAAAAAACAAAACAAAAAACACACATTTAAAAAAGAAAAAAAAAAAAAAAGTAATCGGTAATCGATACTTGTACTCAGTCTTAAAAAAGTGGTATCAGGACAACCCTAGTGATTATTATAAACTTTTACTTTGTGCCAGCTTGATGCGTCACTGCTCTGGCAGATCTGCCACTCAGGAGAAGCCTTGTATTTTTTCAATGAATAGGAAGCTTCTGATTGGCAGAGGTGGATAGGTGGGGGTCATGATCTCCATCTTGGCCAATCAGAGAAAGCCTTGTATTCAGTGAAAAATACAAGGCTTATTCTGTATGGAGAAGTTGCTGTAGCAAGCGACTCATTATTTAGTACAGGGAAAGTTGCTGGTGCACCCGACGGAATGGGATGGAGCTTCCTGTATGTAGTATAAGCTGCAGCAGCATACTACAGACTCATCATTGGCCACACAGAGGTGGCATCTGCATAATTCGTTTGAGCCAAGCTGATTCAAAGTAAATGTTTGAAGCATATGTGGGGTAAGACGTTGCTCAAAACCAACCCCATGCTTCAGATGTGGATATGGCTGTGTAGGCTACGCCTATCGGGACGAAACATGTCAGGGGGCGTTGCCAGTGCAGCACTGGCTGAGGCCACACACAGGCATATCCACAACTGGGGTCGATATTGAGCGGTGTCTTACCCCACATACATCCACACTTCTGAATTAGTGCCGACGTCTGTTCCCAATTTCATGTTATCCTCTAGCTTTGAACAGCCCTCAAAGTCCACAAATGTTTGAAGCAGTTACATTCTGGGAGTTCTTCTTTAAAGCTAAAAGGGAGTTATCTTTTTTAGTTACATTAGTCTAGGTTGGTTACATCTGATTCGTCATATCTCATATCCAGATGGTAGTTGAGGATGTAGAAATTCACTGTAGTAGCCTGTGCTTGTCAGAGAATACCAACCAGCCATTTGGCTAATAGAAATATGCATGCAAGAAGATGTCAGGCTAATAGAAATGTGCATGTCAGAAAGAATGTTCACAGAACTGCCAACAGAAATGCACATGCGTGCAGGAATACACGCACGCGATGTATCTTGGCACCAGACGGGCTATTTGAGGATGCTTCTGCTTGTGCTCTATGCTGACTGGTCTTCAGCTTTCCCTGTGTCCTGTGTACCTCCAGTGTGTTCCCTTAGTTGCTGACCCGGCTTACTCCTGACCTGATATCTGATCCCGCTTCGGTCTTGTCGTTAGTTTCTGACCCGGCTCATTCCTGATTTTGGCTTTGCTCCTGATTTAATTCCTCATTGCCTGCCTGTTGATGACCCTGGCTATCCGATGACCACATTCCTGCCTCTGATCCTGACTTACCGCCCCGCTCGAGTGTCTGCCTGGCTGTCTGCTGCTGCAGTTCTGCACCATGCTGAATGTTCCTGCTCCAAGTCTGCCGAGAGCTCTGACCAGGCACACACCCTGGCCCCGCAGCGCAAGTGGAGTGCTTCCTTAACCTCAGCTAAACTGCTTTGCATGGCTACAGTTCCACATCTGACGACTGTCCTGCTGCCTTGGAACCGCATCTCCTGCTGCAAGTTCCCTGACCTACATCTGCAGGCACTCGTGTTCCTCCTGTCCCTTGGCAGCCTCTGTTTCACTTCCAGTAAGGCCTGGGCTGGAGATATAGATAGGCCGAGCGCATCATCTCAATCTCTGCTCAGGTACACGACAGTGCTACATATAGTCACTGTTGGTCTCTTCTGGGTGCTGCTGGAGTGACATATTTTGTATACAGAACACAGAGGGGTGTTCATTCGACACCTCCTCTATTCAGAAATTTTTTTTTTCAAATAAATATAAGACATTCTTTAATTAGGCAAGGTGGAGATCATGATGTCTTAAACCCCAACTCTCAAGCCTTGTCCAATCAGGGACACCTTGTATTTATTGAAAAAATACAAGCTGTTCTCTGAATGGCAAAGCCTGTGCTCAGTATACAAAATGCAAGCCACTCGATCAAGTATCTGGAAGAGTCCAGCTCTGACAGTATGTTGCACAGGCTACTACAGTGAATTTCTTCATGCCCAGAGCCCACCTTCCCGGACACAAGATATCAGGAATTAGATGTACCTAAGCTGGACCAGAGAAAGTGTAAAAAATAAATAAATATTTAATTAAAAAATAAATTAAAAAAAAAAGGGGGAGGAAAGAAGGATGGATAACTTTAACCACTTCAATAATGGCACTTTCACCCCCTTCCTGCCTTCAGCGCTGTCACATTTTGAATGACAATTTCACAGTCATGCAACACTGTACACAGACAAAATTTATCATTTGTTTTCCCACAAATAGAGGGTTCTTTTATTTGGTCACCACTGGGTTATTTGGTCACCACTTTGTAAATAAGTAAGTTTTCTCCTTCACTGCTAGGCACTGATGAGGCAGTACTGATGGGCACTCATAGGCGGCACTGATAGGCAGCACTGATCAGGAGGTACTGGCAGGCATCGCTGATGGGCACCGATTGGCATCCCTGGTGGTCTCCAGTGGGCATCATCCCTGGGTCTGCACGGATAATCAATGTGCTGATAATTATCAGCGCAGACACCCCCTGTCAGGGGAGCAGCTAATCAGCTCTCCTCTACTTGTGCCTGTCAGTGCGAGTAGAGGAAAAGACGATAAACGGCACTTCCTGGTTACCATGTGATCAGCTGTGATTGAACACAACTGATCACATGGTGAAAAGTCTACGTTATAGGCTCTTAACCAAGATCAGAGATGCGGTGTATCAGACTAACAGACCACACCACCGATTGGCGCACGCTAGCGGCTTATCCTGCTGAATGTCATATGACATCCAGTCAGGATAATACAACCACTTTCCGGCCGTCATTCTGCTATATGGCGGGACCGGAAGTGGTTACGGTATTGATTATATAAAAAAATTAAACTCCTATTCATATGTTTTTATATTGCACGATATCATATACGAACAGCAGTGGATAAAGTTGTACAGACAAAACATCAGACACAACAAATGCTTGCCATTTTCTGAAGGCCTCATGCTCCTAACAGGTCCTATGATTGTGAGTATAAGTGTGTTGAATTCTCTGCAAGCATTTTCTTTAGCTGAGTTATATACATTCTTACGTTAACACAGGGATAGGTGTCCACACAACACAGTGAGGGAAACGGCTTCGCTCCAGGTCCGGCTTCATTTTCTCCTCCACCACATCCGCCATAAAATGGGCAACAGCACAGCTACTTCCGCCAACACTGTCAAACACCCGTCACAGATTCACTTGCCAGTAGTCTTTTATACTTATGGTTATAAGTATTATAAAACATTCAAATGTTATTTCAGTCATTCAGCTTGCAACTGTAAACAAAAGCACATGGTTATATTCAAGTTTGAGATTACTTATATCAGGGCTCAAAATTTCAAGTCCTGAGCAACTAGCCAGGCTTTAAAAGTTACTCTGAACCAGTTACACCAACCAACCCCTACCCTGTCCCACCCTTAAACACGCCCTCATAAATTATCATGAAATGACACTGTTAAACATTTTTGCAGAATTAAGTTACAAAAAAGCCAAGTTAGACTTACTCTCCTTTTCTGAGTTTTCCAGGACAGGCCATAAACCTAGTGCTCCTCCTACCAGGACAGGAAACACATTAACCTCCACCAGATAAAAGGACGGTCCTCCAGGCCCCATGTCAGTACTCTCGAGAACCGAAGGACGTTCCTGTAAAACATATGCATAATACACATAACTTCAAGACAGAACTGGGTGGGAATCTGGCTTTCCTGGAAGACTCTCAGAAAAGGAGTTACCGGTAAGTCTAACTCAGCTTTTCTCTAAGCGTCTTCAAGGACAGCCAGCTCCTGAGCAGATAGGAGATCCAGGAGATAATGTTTAATGAAGGTCAAAAGACTGGACCATGTGGCAGCCCTGCAAATTTGTTCCGGTGAGGCTCCAGCCCTCTCAGCTGAAGACACAGACAAGGCTCTTGTTGAGTGCGCAGTGACAAAAGGCGGAGGAACATCTCTAAGTTTCAGAAATAGCTCACTTTATCCATCTAGCCAAGGTGGCTTTAGATGCACTCTTTCCCTTGTGTGCTCCCGAAAAGAGGACGAGCAAGGAGTCTGTTTTTCTAAAGGTCTTGGTGACCTCAAGGTAGACAAGAAGAATTCTTCTCACATCTAAAAAACTAAATTTTCCTTTCTTGGTCGCACTTTGGCGACCTACAAAAGGTTGGCAGTACATTGTCCTGGGATCTGTGGAACGTACTGACCACTTTAGGCAGAAATCCTGGATCAGTTTTCAAAACAACCCGATCCTCAAAAATTGTGAGGAAGGGCTCCCTCACTGATAGGGCCTGTAACTTACTTACCCTACGAGCTGAGGTAATTTAACTGAAATATCCTCTAGGGGCTCAAAAGGGAATTCTACCAGAGTCTAAAGCACCATGGACAGGTCCCAGGTTGGACAACTTCTAACCACTACTGGCCTGGACCTAGAAACTGATTTAAATAATCTAGCTTTAGTGGGATTTTCCAAGAGAGAAAATTGGAGAAAAACACCAGATAGCTGCCGCCTGTACCTTTAAGGTACTAACTGAAAGACCTTTGTCGACACCCTCTTGAAAAAAATTCCAAAATTGAAGGAACATCGTGAGTTAATCTTTGATTTTCAGATAACCACAAGTTAAAATTTCTTCCATACCGTGGAATATATGGCTCAAGTCACAAGTTTTCTGCAATTTACCAGGGTCTTGACTACTTTGTCAGAGAACCCCTGGGCGCTTAGTATCTTTTCTTCAGATACTAGGCCGTCAAGCTTAAGGAAACCACCTGTGGGTGCGACGCTGGACCCTGCGATAAGTCTGTAACAGGGAAAACCATGGCCTCTTGGGCCAGAAAGGGGCTATTCAGATAAGATCTGTTTCTTCTAGAAGAATTTCCTGGAGGACTCCTGGAATTAGCCTGATCGGCGGGAAGGCGTAACAGAGGCCAAATGGCCACGGATTTGCCAGAACAGCGATCCCCAATGATCAATCCGCTAGGTTCAGAGAAAAGAACTTCTCTGTCTTGCGATTGTTCTGATATGCGAACAGGTCCGCTTCGGGACAACCCCATCTGTCGATAAGACCCGCAAAGATTTCGTGATGAAGGGACCAATTGTCTCGACATACCTGGTAGCGGCTGAGATAATCTGCCAGACAGTTTTGTGTCCCCTTCCGGGGCACTGCTGTAATTGAGGCTAGATTCCCTTTTGCCCATGATAAAATCTCCTGGGTGATAGATGGAAGTATCCAACTCCTCGTACCTCCCTGTTTGTTGAGTTACGCAACCGTAGTGATATTGTCGGATAGAATATGGAGATTGTAACCCCCGATTTCCGTCTGAAATGCCTGCAAGGCTCTCTGAACCGCTAGAAGCTCTCTCCGATTCGATGAAGCTCTCGCTTCCCTTGAGGACCATTCTCCCTGTGCCATTGTGTTGCTGAGGTGGGCTCCCCTTCCCCAGGAACTCGCATCCGTTGTGATCCTCTGGGATATAGGAATGGACCATGGTAGACCTCGTTAGGTGCAGGTGTGTCCTCCACCACCACAAGCTTCTTGTTATCCTGGAGGGTAACAAGACCCATGATTCCAGGGAACTTGTGTCTCCGTCCCAGTTCCTTAGTAGAAACATCTTGCCCATGGCACTGTGGGAAAGCAAGAGGTCATCAGACCCACTGCTCTTGAAACCTCTCTCAGCAAGACCAAAGGATTGGTCTGTAAGGCTGACATTGTTTGCATCATTTTTGAGACCTTTTCCTGTGGGAGAAAAACTTTTCGGTCTACTGAGCAAAATTCGTATCCCAGATATGTCACTTCCAGGGCCGGAATTAAGGAACATTTCTCTTCATTTATTAACCAGCCTAGAGATTGAAAGAAGTCCTGTACAGTCTGGAGATTTGCTAATAACTTTTGGTATGACTCCGCCACCACTAGGAGGTCGTCCAGGTAAGGGATAATAGTTATCTACTTTAACCTTAGCAGAGCCAGCGCCTCCCCCAACACATTTGTAAAAATGCGTGGGGCCGAGGACAGACCAAAGGGGAGGGCTTGAAATTGAAAGTGCCGAATCTCTGTTCCCATCTTGACCACTAGTCTCAAGAATCTTTGGAAGGCTGGATGGATAGGGATGTGCAGATAGACATCCCTCAAATCCAAAGTGGCCATGAAGCAGTTCGGGTAAAGCAGGTTTTTGATTGTGAACACCGTCTCCATACGAAAGTGCTTGTACCTGATCGAACGGTTTAGAGACCGGCTTTCTGATGACAAATATATGAGAATAAAATCCCTTGCCCTGATCCGACCGGGGAACCGGGAAGAGGACCGTTTGATCTAATAAGTCTCCAATTTGGAGACCCAGGACCCTCGCTTTTACCCGATCTTGGGGAGGGAAGGTGTCCAATAATCGCTCTGGTGGCTGGCAAGAAAATTCCAGCCTGTACCCATTGGTCACTAGGTCCAGGATGAATATCTCAATCTTTCTCCCGCTGGGAGACACGAGTCACTGTGGCTTGGCAGGTTGGTGAGGAGGGTTAAACAAGATGCCCCCTCTACCTGTGCCCTTGTGCCATGTCCAATGTTTTGTTGGGCCTATTGTCCCTTTCTCTAGAACCTTGCTGCCTACTTTGGTCACAAAAACACTTTCTGGCTGTCGGCTTTTTCTTATTCTCTGGAAACACCTTTTTTTATCTGCCATGCGTTCCAGCACCTCTTGCAGACCTGGGCCAAAAAGATGATCACCTGTTAAGGGAAGACCACATAGGCGCAACTTTGGAGGCAGCGTCCCCTTAGCAGGTTTTAAGCCACAGGCTTCTTCTGGCCGAATTCACTAAGGCCAAGGTCCTAGCTGTCATTCTTACCGACTGCAGAAGAATCAGCCAAAAACCTCACTGCACGAAAGAGGAGAGGGAAAGATTTCAGAACCTGCTCTCTAAGAGGTACCTGCCAAGTGTGTTTGTATTTGTGTCAACCATACTTCTAAATTTCTGGCTACACAAGTGGAGGCCAGAGATGGTTTAAGATTCCCAATGGCTGAGTCCCAGGCACTGTGAAGAAGGATATATCCTCTTTTATCCATCAGATCCCTAAGCGTGCCCATATCAAACACTAGATCTAAGTTTTTTGAAAGAGGTGCGTCTAACTTAGAATTTTTGTTCCACGGCTGCGCTGCGTCCTCTTCAAATGCAGACTTTCTTTTAAGGTTACCGGAAAAGAAAGGTTTTCCTTTCTGGATTTTCCCACTCCAGCTTGATAGTATCAAGAAGGGACCTATGCACGGGAAAAACTCTAGCCTTTTTCTTATGCAAACCTTTGTACATAAGGTCATGTTTAGACAATTGTACCTTCTCCTCTTCTATATCAAGTGTTGTATATATAGCCTTTAATAAGTCATCTACATCAGGGCTTGACAAATTTGCTTGGAATCTAGGAGCCAGCTAAAAAAGTTAGGAGCCAGGTTTTTTTTAAACGACCGACAAAGCTTTATTTTCAATATAAAAAATAACTAATCTTAAATTTACACATAAAAAGACCGCCCCGCTAGAGGCCCGAATAGCGTCACTAAAACGACGGTAAAGCAGCGCTAAAAATAGCGCCGCTTTACCGCCGATGCCCCCTGCGGCTCGGTGTGAAAGGGCTCTAAGGGTCCGATCAGGTCCGCCTGAAAAACAGACAGGCGAACCTGATCAGACAGCCCGTGTGAAAGGGGCCAAGCAGGGAGATAACAAATTATTTATTTTTTTCCTAATTAAAATTAATTTAACAGTTTTTATATAAATATAAATAAATAAAATCAATTACGAAAAAAAAAAAAAAAGGCTATCCCCACATTCACTTCCTTCTCTTCTCCACTTTTGGGAAGGAGATGGGCAGTGAAAACAGGCAGGTATTTCGCATTAGCATTGCTGGTTGCAATACCAACGGCCACCACAAGATGGCGCCAGATTTCAGGACTCCAGAACTACCGAAGAAGGCCGCAAAGCCGGGGCCTCAATTACCGGCCGGCGCGGACCGACGCGATCGCATGGGGGGGGTCGGAGTCTGCACAGAGAAAGGATACCCCCAGCTGTGCCGCCCCAGGCGCCAGGTCGCTAATTCTAGTCGCAAATGCGACCTGGCGCCCGGGTTTTGTCGAGCCCTGATCTACATCTTCCAATGATAACTTAAACCTCGAGCCCCTTGCGGATTCTTTATCCCTGGGCCCTGTATCTTACCCCAATTCTTCTGGAGAAGACTGGGCAGATCCAGCTTCAGCCTCAGAGTCTTCAATCTCCGCACTCTGCTGTGGAGCGCTAGGACCGGCTGAAGTCCTAATTGGAGATGAACCCTCTGAGGGGACTTAAATCTTGTCAATTAGAGTTTTAAATGAGCTAAACGTAGATGTAAGCTCATGTCTAACAGAAGTCAGCATTTTCTGACAGGAGACTACAGGGTCATCCTTAACTAGGCTGTCTATACAGGTGTGGCAAACTGCTTTGCTCCATGAGGAGCTCAATTTGTTTCCACAAACCGCACATTTCCTTTTTGGTGGCTGCGATTGGGCCTTGTCCTGAGTCTTGGCCTGCAAGAGAACAAATGACCCCAATAAATTTTATGCCACATACACTCCATAACACCCCGTGCAGGAGGAAAGGAAATACGTGCCCCCTTCACCTATTCCCTACTGGTTATAAGGGGGAGAACACTCACAGGATGTGCAAGTAAAATACACTTCAGGCTTACCTGTGAGGTGCTGGTGTTAGGGCCTGCTTCTGCTGCCTGTGCAGGTATCGCAGGAGTCCATCCCGCCCCTGTAGTGGTCCGCCGCCTCTGGCAGGTTATACTCTTTTAAACACCAGCTTCCCAGTTCCCTGTTCACGCCATTTAGAGACAGAAACTAGCGTCTCCGGCGCCCACTGATGACGTCACATGCCCCGGGAAGTGACTCTGCCGGGTACTTCCTGTGGGCCAGCTTGGAACGCATAAGTTCCGCCCCTTCACGCACGCGCGGTGTCCACTCTTCACCTGCACACTCCAGCCACCCTGATTAACATCCGACTGCCACCATGCAGCTCGCAAACTGGAGCTCCAACATACACCGTGATGCTGGCATTCTCCATGCACTGAGAAGCAGGGACAGCAGCCACAAGCCTACTCCCCTGGTGGATGTCACTCTGGCACCTAAGAAGAACTCATGAGACCTAGGGGAACCAGGAAACATGTTACCCACCGTCCGGAGGAAACACTAAAAATGACATGGGGCCTGGAGGACCGCCCGGTGGGGGTTAATGGGTTTCCTGTCCTGGTAGGAGGAGCCCTAGGTCTCATGGGCTGTCCTGGAAGACGCTTAGGGAAAAAAATATTAACAACAACAACAACTTTAACAATATTAACATAAGCATATTTCATGGAAGGATAAAATATGATTGGCTACTATAGGCACTGTTTGACAGGTTTTGGTAGTATAGTGGCAGGTTTGGGTAGTATAGGACGGTATAGTGGTAGCTTTGGGTAGTATAGTGGCAGGTTTGGGTAGTATAGGGCGGTATAATGGCAGGTTAGGGCTGTATGCCATGACAATGTGCTCAGTCACTTACAGCAAGCATGTCCAAAGTCCGTCCAGCGGGCCAATTGTGTCCCGTGTTCCAGTTTCATACGGCCCCACTGGTATTTTGGATATACGTAGTATACCTTTTGTGACCCCCCAACAAATCTTCAAGCACCACGCAGTGCTTGGGGATTTGTTGGGGGGCCACAAAAGATATATACCATATTTATCTTTCCTCAGAGAAGACAGGGAGGGGGCGGGACGAGTGTCGTCACATTACATACAGGAGAATCTCCTGTTTACTCGGCGGCCTCTGTAATAGGAAGTCCTGGGTTGGCATTGGACGACTGTTCTGTCTATCATAGGAGGCAGGACTTTGTATTAAAGAGGATGCCAAGTAAACAGGAAATTTTCCTGTATGTAATCTGTTGAGGAGGCTGCATTCATGGTAGAGCTGCACAATTAATTGTCAAGAATTGTCATCGCGATCTTGACTAAAGTGTTTCACAGTTCTTTCTATGCAAAGAATTGTCTCTGCTCTTCTGAAGCCACAGCCCTCAAAAGAAAGGAAACTGGGCAGTCTGCCAAGAATCAAAACATTCTTTATCAGTTGAACTTAAGTATAAACATTGTAACAATTTGTCAATGGAATAGACTGTGTGTAAGTGAAAAAAGTTTAACCACTAAACCTTTTTCTGACATTTGTTGGTTTCAAGTTAAAATCATTTTTTTTTTTTTTTTGCTAGAAAATT